>SZWC01013750.1:7618-19882 GCA_023375785.1 Penium margaritaceum | reverse complement strand
TGTTTGTTGGGGTCCCTATAGAGTTTGAGGTACCTTATGTGGAACACAAGGTGAGTAGTCATGCTGATAGTGAAGCGAGCTTTGCGACGACATGTTTCCTTATCTCCTCAATCGTGAATGGCACCAACCACTTGGGTTTGAGGTTCCCCCCTCTTTAATCCTTGAATGTAGATGTTCGTTGAGCTGAGTAGAACAAAATCACATACGTGGAATTATATGTCCGTTTCATGCTTGTCAGCCGCTCCCTTCATCACTGACTCAGTCTGCCTCGGTCTGCCTCTGTCTGCCTCAAACGTCTAGCGAGTCTCGTCCCACATGCTGTAGAAGCATCACCTCTGAATTTTGACTCATGGGTTGTTGTTTGAACTCTACAAACCTATCGGGCTTGCAGGTAGTTTGTCGTAAACCACCTCGAAAGGAATTTTTTTTGTCAGTTTGTTACAAAGGTCCCGCAGTTGTATATGACCTTGGTGGTTAGTATCTTGATCGTCCAGTCAGTACCATGTGGCTTACAGAGCGTTTCGAGAAGTTTTTCAAACGTCTGATTGGTGCACATTGTATAACCGTTAGTCTTGGGATGGAAGGTCGGTGATAGGTGGATCCGACTGCTTTGGGTAGTCATGAGTTCCATCTAGAATGTGTTAGTGGACCTCCTATCCCTATCACTCGTGATAGAGGAGGGGGCGCCATGTAGTTGGACGACATTGTTGAGGAACAACCACGCTTTTTCCTTGGCGGTGATTGTGGTTGTCCTTGGGATAAAATGCGACATCTTTGAGAACTTGCCGACGGCTACGAGTGTTACATCAAATCTCTCCTGTGTCACAAGCAAACCCGTCACGTTGTCCATGGAGAAATGTGACCGGGGTTCTTAGGGTATTGGGAAGAAATGAAGCAAACCCGGAGGATTTTTTTTGTCTCAACTAGTGGTGTTGCCACACGTCGCACGTCTCATTGTAGTTTGGGACGTCGGTTTGCATCTTGTCCTACTAGTAGTTCTTGGCAAGTTCTTTTAGCATCATGTCCTCGCTTATATGTCCATCTGGACCGATCTTGTGGCACTCGTCCAATCGCATGCGACATAACTTGTTGCTTGAGGGTATGACAACCTGACAAGTGAATCGTCGTGAGCAGTAGGGGTCGTCAAGTCAAAATTTGGTTTTTTCGTACCTGCAAAACTCCGTGTAACCCTATGAGAACAACTTTGTCAGGTACGGTTTTCTTTTGATAGGTAGCATGCCAACAATGGCCATCAGATCCGGTTGTGGAGTTGAGCATCCGTCGGATAAATTTTTGTAGATCGATACTTGATTTTGTAGTCGACGTTGAACTCAAGGAACACCATCTATCGCGTATGTGAATGGTTTGGAATTGGCCGAGTCTTGAGGTAATTCAATGCATTGTGATTGGTGCAGATGACACATCGTCGGTTTTCTAAACAACTATGCCACATGTCGAATTCGTGCACGACGGCCAATATTGATTTCTCATACACTGTGCAACAGGATGCGGTCCAAGAGTCGCCCTGCGCACGATTCCGTACATGCATAACGGTGTGAACTCTGAATACAACCGGTTTTGGCGCAACGGTAGCGCAGTTCGTTGTAAAACCGTTACATTGGTATCAGAGCCGGAGCGCATGGATTCGAATCCCGTGGCCAACCTGAAGCACAATACCACCTTGATGTCACACCATGGTGCCTGCGGGTACACATGGGAGAGCAGCCTCATCGAGATATGGGTCTCACATGCTGAGGAATCCTGCCCATTTAGACTGTAGCGTGGCGAACTACAGGATGGCAGGTTTCTTCGTGGGGGTTGAGCTCGCACCGTGAGTGTGTCACGGAGGACCACGTAGGGACTGGGGACCCCATGACGTGGAGGGTTGGCCTACACCAAGGACGGTGTCAGGGTTCCGAGGGTGAGGAGTGTAACAGGATGCGGTCCGAGAGTTGCCCTGCGCACGATTCCGTACATGCATACCGGTGCGAACACTAAAAACAACGGTTTTGGTGCAACGGTAGCGCAGTTCATTGTGAAACCGTTACACACCGCGTAGTTCGGCTTTAACTTGTGCAAATTCCTTCACATATACACGACCATTTGTTCTCGACCACCGTCGTCTCATAGGAGAACGACTACAATTCCTTGACTGGATGCATCAATGTCCATGACATAATCCATCGTTACATCTGCCTATAACAAGTTGGAACCGAGGTGAGAGTGTTTCTCAAGGGATTGAGTGCCTTTTGTTCACTTTATCCCCAACTCCACTCAATGGTTTTACGATTAAGAGTGGAGAGAAGCGCTAAATCATGGGCGTCATCCTTTACAAATTGGCGATAGTTTCTTTGCAATGGTTCAAAAATACATAGACGTCCTTAACAATGGTGGACATCGGCCAATCAATGACCGGGTTCATTGTGATACGTCCGCCGCCGATGATTTGGTGCAAGAACTCAGTGGAACAACGACCAAAGTTACACTTCGAGAGTTTTTTTTGTTGATCTTTATATGATCTCAAAACTTCTAGGAGATGTCCAACGTACTCCTTTGGCATCCTGCTGTACACTTGGATGTCATTGAGATGTAGGAAGACAAAGTCGTTGAGATACGGCCGAAAGATAATGTTCAAAGCCGCCATAAATGTTGCTGGGACATCAATGAAAATGAACGGCATTGCTCTCAACTCAAAAGGTCCGTAGCGGGTACAAAACGCCGCATTCATGATGCCCTTATCATATATGTGCATGTGATGATAGATGCTTGGTCGACTTTGGTGAAAATGCTTGCTCCATAGAGTTGGCGAAAAATTTCTTCTGCTCGCAGAAGGAGGTAGCATTTCTTGATGGTAATTTTGATCAGTGCCCAGTAATCCACGTACATTAGAATTTTGCCAGTAATATTTTTGAAAAAAAAGACCATTACTGCATATGGTGACATGAATGTCGTGATGAACCCCTTACTGGGCATCTCTTCAGATGCTTGTTGATCATGGTCAGCTTGTGGTTGCTCATCCAACAGGTGCACTAACCGTTGGTCTGTTGTCTGACTTCATGTCTATTGGATGATCGACAACGCATTGTGAAGGTAACTCTCGGGATAGTTTATCGGGGAATATCCATTTAGACTCCTCCACGATTGGTATAGATGCCTCTGGAACGGCTGCAAACTTCATAGATGCCAAGGCTGATAAGGTTTTTCTTGCCACTTCTGCTATAAAATTTTCTTGTTCTTTCTGTTGTTCCACAAGGACATGTCACAATTGGGCTCTGATTTTTGGGTACCGTCAGAGATACTGGATGCATGCGTCAGAATGTGTCTGTAGTGACTCCCTCTGCTGCTTCCTCCTCTACTGCTTTGCATCCATCGCTACATCGTGGGTTGTTCAATAAGAGGTTGGTACCATTCTCTACCACGCATTTTCACATAGACTGCGCTGCTACTCCAATCCACTTTAAAAATGTGCTGTTACAGGAAATTTTGTCAAAAAATGATTTCTGTGATCTCTCATTGGATAGGCCCCTGAAAACGTTAAATCCTAGAACTCTCTGATTTGTAGTCGGAGTATTTTGCAAATATGCAGTCGTCCGTCAACAAAATTTCCTTAATGTATTTCACGTTTTGTCTGTAAATTCAACTTCTGGACTATTATCTTCCCTGTAAATCTGTGAGGGACTCCATTAAGTAGAATTGATACCATTTCTTGACTTCTGAAACTCGTCAGTTACACTTGTACTAGTACCTCTGGTTGATCATACTTGTACCCCTCGTCACACCGGATCTCAAGGACTCCTTTCTGGAATGTTGAGAGAAATTCAGATGGGTGATCAGCCGATGAAGAACTTTTCAACAAGACAGGAGCTTCATTGTCTTCTCCTATAGCTTTCCCTTTCCCAAATCCTTAGACTTTTCCTACGACCTTTTCCCCTTTCTGGTCTTTTCCTTTTTTTTTTCAGAAGTCACGCAATGGGTGATCCGGCTTTCCACAAGTCTTGTACAACCGTTGGTCGTCATTCTCCATCAGATACAAAGACTCCATTGACGGAAAATTCCCTCCACCACAATGTGAATTGTGGCTGTGGGATAGCCTGCTGTTGAATTTCTTGTATCGAAGAATTTTTATCTGTTTTGATCATTCAAAGAGGGTCATCATGGATGCCAACAATTGTGACTACTCGCTAAATGTCGCACTTGAGGACATTGTTATAGGTGAAACATGTTTCATCGGGGGCAATGTCACTACTGGTGATGATGTTAAGAAACGTCAGGTGTATTTCATCCTCGACTGCTGACAAAAATGTTGTACCGTGCGTAAAATGTTTTATTGAGCTTTTTAGAGTGTGCAAGGACAGCTCGCATGAAGTCATTCCAGTTCTCTGATGGAGTTTAATTGTCTTGCCACATCAGACTGATGTGTTCAAGAGGTAGGACGCATGGGGCCGACCATGTAAGAGCGGTCGTTTGAGCACCGCCAATCTCCTAACACCGTTGGATGGTCAAAAAGATCGGACCACCAACTCAATACCGTGCCATGCAAAAGTGAGGCCGCAAAGTCAGATTTATTCTTCTTCACTGTTGACTCCAAACTCGTCAACCACATCCAAACCGTTGGTTGTTTTGAATTTGAAAGATCGAACAGACCTGGAAGTGCCGGCTCAGCTTGGGGTTTTCCCAAGAGCTAGTTGTTTCTCTCAAC
Organism: Penium margaritaceum; assembly: GCA_023375785.1. Classification (NCBI taxonomy): domain Eukaryota; kingdom Viridiplantae; phylum Streptophyta; class Zygnematophyceae; order Desmidiales; family Peniaceae; genus Penium; species Penium margaritaceum. Next base: position 15,183 of record SZWC01013750.1, on the reverse strand, counting down.
AGACACTGCTTCCTGTGCGCGTACATTCTAAAGCTCCTCCATTGCCACGGTGAGTTTCTTGAGGACATGGTTGTTAAGGCACTCAAATCCCAACAGTTTTTGGTACATGTTTTCATCACTGCGAGCCTGTCGGCCGATGCCTCCTCCCATCGTGCCTGGTTTCATCTCAAAAGGCAACATCAAATCGTCCAACTCAAGGGGTCGGTCATTAGATTGACCGCCAGAGTCACCACTCATTGTGAAGCCTGATTCGACTTTTGCCTGGTTTTCCAAGAGAATGTTGTGGATTTATCACTGATGATCCTCCATCACCAAAGTCTTTGTAGGAAATGGTGCTCGTCGGTGGTTGCACTTGCTCCATTCACCGTTGTCAGATCTATGGACGACGGAGATATGCTGAAGACTTGTGGGAGGTTGTCACCTTGGACTAAATATGTTTTTTGTCCTTCCAGCGTTCCTACACTCTGATATCAAGTGTTATGTCTGGCAGAATGTGGACGGTTCACAGGCAGAAAGTCTAGAGCAAAAGACAAGTCAAGGAATTGGGACAATTGGATAACTTGTATATCGTAGTAAGTGTACTTGGATGAAAAGTGTTAGAATTGTCGAGCGCATATGGAAATGGTCTGAAAAAAGAATGAGGCATATTTGGGGTCTTGGACGTTTGAGTCAAGTGGCATGTGCGGCACCGTGTCGTGAGAGGCTACTTCAAGAAACTCCTCCAAGAAGTTGTGGAGTTTAGAGAACATCCTGGTGTGTCTTTACAGCAGTCTAGCACCACCGAGGAGTTGATTGAATAGTATTGATGTGTCGATATGGTTTGTGATGGTTCCTTCCACACTCCTGAACGGTGGTCGAACCTGTACGAACCTTCTGAAATGGAACACCGGAGATCAAGACGATTGGCCAAAATTTATTTGGCGTACTTTTTCCGTCAAAGATGTAAAAATCTGGAGGTCAAAGCACGATGGGCAATGAATGTAGGAAAAAAAATCCACGCTTGGATTTTGGGGACTCGTGTACGTCCTGGATGCAGCAATGGAAACGCCTTAACGGGAATCCCGCTCTTTCACAACTCAAAACTCGCAAGGTGTAGAATANAGCCCATTATAGTTTTCATTATATACAACAAATGTACATCTGGGCTTAGTAGACGCACATTCATGTGCATGTTTTGTGAGAAATGTTTCCATGCAGGAATACCCTTTTTGATATACAAATTGACAAATGCGTGAATCTGAGGTGATTAACCATAACTCCGTGCATTGAAAGGGAGCCAATGCTACGTCCCTGACATACACGAGTCCGTAAACTATGCGCGTGGAAAACTCTCTCCTTACATTTATGGCCCACAGAGTGACAACCTTTGGAGTGTTCCACGGATTATCCGAGAGCATTTTTGCCAATTTCCCTGAACTCTAGTATTCTGTTCAAGAAGGTTCTAATAGATTCAACCTCTCTCCTGGAGTTTCAAAAGAACTATGGTGAACCGTATTGGTCCTGTGATGCAAATTGGTTGAATTCGAAATGGCGTTAGAAGTCATAAAGAGTCACCTCGATACTCTTGAATCCCCTTCACTTCTCGGCGGAGTTTCTCAAGGCATTCTCTTATGACGTGGTGTTGCACGCATCGCTCGCCTCAAGCACCCAAGGTCTGAAGTACACCTCATTTTTCTTTGAGCACTTGTATATGTGCGCTCAACAATTCCAACACTTGTCATTGAAGTACACTTACTGCTTTTACAAATCAGTCAAATTTCCCAATTTCTCAAATGGTCTTTACGATGCAGCTTGTACCAGTGAACCACCTGAATTCTGTCTGACGCAACACTAGGTATCAAAGTGCAACGATGCTTGATAGGCAACCGACAACTACACTCCTTTGTGATAGCCTCGAACAATTGTTGCAGACATTGCCACCGTTTGAAGACCATAGACCTTGGAACAGCAATGAAAGGAGTGAGAGCACCCGGCGATGAGCAGTGGCAACCTGGCGAACAATTCGGTGAATGAGGGACATTACTGAGCAATTCACGACACTCTCCAGGAAACCAAGACAGGAGCAGCAGCAGATTTTGTGATGAATAATACAGCACCGATGAATCCAATTGCAATGTGAGTGGTGGACCCCTGGGGCTCAACGACCTCGTCGCCTCCGCCGTTTCGCATTGCGTTGACACCTGTCACGATGGAAGGAGGCACCAACTGACAGGATTGTATTGATGACGACTTTTACCGAAGTACATTGGGACTCAAGAGCCTTATCAACCATCTACTTCAACGGCAGCAAAAGAGTAGCTACAAAATTCCCGTGCTCAGGAAATAATGCCCGCCGAGAAGAATAGCCAACTCTCGAGTGAGCCCAAAATCCTACCAGCTCTCCCCATGCCATACGATCTCGTTAACTCTAAGGGACCGATTGTTCGGATATGGCTGGCAAGTTTGGAGCCGTAATTCAATGTTGATTGGGTCAACAATAACAAGAAGGAAATTGACCTAGCGACCTCGCTTTTCCGGGGCATGGCATTGAGTTGGTGGTCTGACCTAATGGAAATCCGACGACAGTAGGAGATAAGCGGAGCCAGATGAACGGCTCACGCCACCACTCTTACATACTCAACCGTGGACACTCTACCTCCCTAGTGCATCAATTCGACGTGGCAAGTTTCACTTTATCCACAAGAGGACTAGAACGAATTTGTGCACTGTGTTCTAAAGTTTTGGATAGCTGAACAAGAAGTCTTACGCACGCTACAAGCTATAGCCGCTTCATCACAAGTCCCATGTGGTAGAGTGAACACGACGTGTTCGTGAAATCATCACCAAGAGTGGTATTGTCCCTGGCAAGATGTGATTCCACTATGAAAAAGCCTCAAGCAAGATGTTCAATGGGAAATTGGATTTTTTTACATCTAGGACTACCTTCCTCTCATGACCGCAGGAGCTGGCCGGATGGGCAGTGGTGACTAAAACGCTTGGATGAAGGAATCAAATGGTTGGCAACCAGAAGGATACAATTCTTACTGTGGCGGACAGAAGTCCCAATTGATGGAGATCCTCGAGCCTGGTGGAGACCAACTTTGTCGATAGCGAAACCAACGACTGTGCTGAAATCATGAGAAGTTGGGCCATCTCTCACGCGACTGTCGGAAACCGCAGTAGCAAGCAAAAAACGGGGGAAGTCGTAGAAGAAATCTGAAATTTGGGAAAGGGCAAAGGGCAAGAGTAGACAACAAGGCTCCTGTCCGGTTGGAAAATCTGCGCTGAACGACCGCACATCTAAATGGCTCTCAATGCTGTACATGAGGGTTTTTCAAGTACGGGAACACCATGTTTTGGTTTAACAAACCATGCTCGCAATGACAATTTACTCGCCATGTTTTTGTACCACCCAACAAAGAGCTTCAACGAGTTCTATTGGAGAGGTGCAAGGACACCTGCTCAAGTGAGCACTTCAGCGAGGACAAGATGCTTAAAAACACATGATGCAATACTAGTCAAATGATGCAAACCGACGTCGCAAACTACTTTAAGATGTGAAACTCGTGCCAGAACTAATTGTTGAGACAAATTGAATCCCTGGGCTCCCTTCAACCGCTGCCCACATGGAATCACTGTCAGATACCTCCACGGACATCCGACCCCTTGTCGTTGAAGCATGCGACCGTCCACAGGTATATGGCTTGAATTTGTGTGATTCTAGCACAGCCATTAACTGTGGGGAATCATGGCAACTATACCTATCAGAGTGGAGAATTTTGATGATGAGATTTTCTGCCACCATGATATGAGGTGCAGTTTTATGTTCCTCAAGTGTTTTATTCCTTTGTCCTAACCTTGTCATTGATGCTTTCATTTCTTTCAGGTGCTGTGTTCATTCGCGAAATGTTGGAGGCTTGAAATTGCAATGGCTTATCGGATATTGCATTCGAGGCTGTTCAAGTGATGGAAAAGAAGTTTTTCTGGGGAGATGTAGTTGCCGATGATTATCTCTTGGAACCTCCATGTGTACTTTGTCCCAATAGAGAGCTAAAGAAGTCCTTAAAACTTGTCTTGTGCATTTGAAGTTTCACGATTTTGGTCTCCCCACCAGGCTCATGTGGACAAGTCAAGCGTGAGCTCTTCGCTAACGATGTTCGGTGGCAACACTCAATGATATTAGCTACATGCGTTGTTGGATTGCGCTTATTGCAACTTTGCCTACTAGATTTACCTGTGCTATTCTGCCAGTGTTACATTGATTATATTTGTTCAAACATCCCTGGTTTGGTCTTTAAGTCCAACTTCAGCTCCACCTCACTACTTCTAACTATGAGAGGCTATTCCCATCAAGTGACACCAGTATTTTCTTTCGACTTTTGGAACCTCTCCATTGCACCCTTAGCAGTAGCGNCTTTGGTTGTCTTTGTATCCCTTGTCAAACTTTGCCGTCTGACACGCCCTTGTCTGCGACGTGAGTCGCTCATGGACGATAGGCTCGCATAGAGTATTCAGTAAATAGGATGGCCTCTTGCAGTCTAGCAAAAAAAAAAAAGCACGTGCAAAGTTGTTTTAGTCTTGTGGTGGATTCAAAGATTTGTGCCAGATCAGATTCATCTGCGCAAAAGGTGGTATGCATGCTGTTGGCAATGTGAGGATGGTCTTGTGGACCGTTGATTGGGCCCAGCCGGTTTCCTGCCGTTGGATGTTCATAAGATGTGACNGCTAACGATGTTCGGTGGCAACACTCAATGATATTAGCTACATGCGTTGTTGGATTGCGCTTATTGCAACTTTGCCTACTAGATTTACCTGTGCTATTCTGCCAGTGTTACATTGATTATATTTGTTCAAACATCCCTGGTTTGGTCTTTAAGTCCAACTTCAGCTCCACCTCACTACTTCTAACTATGAGAGGCTATTCCCATCAAGTGACACCAGTATTTTCTTTCGACTTTTGGAACCTCTCCATTGCACCCTTAGCAGTAGCGCCTTTGGTTGTCTTTGTATCCCTTGTCAAACTTTGCCGTCTGACACGCCCTTGTCTGCGACGTGAGTCGCTCATGGACGATAGGCTCGCATAGAGTATTCAGTAAATAGGATGGCCTCTTGCAGTCTAGCAAAAAAAAAAGCACGTGCAAAGTTGTTTTAGTCTTGTGGTGGATTCAAAGATTTGTGCCAGATCAGATTCATCTGCGCAAAAGGTGGTATGCATGCTGTTGGCAATGTGAGGATGGTCTTGTGGACCGTTGATTGGGCCCAGCCGGTTTCCTGCCGTTGGATGTTCATAAGATGTGACATAAACCTTGAAGTCAATACACGTTAAACCCAGGCGGAGAGGTCCTTTTTTTCTCAGTTGTTTTTTTACCCCAACAAGGGTGAGCACACTTCCAAATTCGTTAGAAACATCCAAGTCTTTCGCCATTTTGAAGGCGAGATCTAACTGCTTGTGCAATGCCGGAAGAATCAGGTATTCACTCAAGATTTGGGCGATTCTCTCAGTGAGCACTCCCTTTTGCGCCTGAGAACTACGGAGCCTCGCCATCACGAGGTTGAGTTGCTGGAGAAGATGCTTCTTGAGACACTCGATCATTGGCAATTTCTCGTACATGTCCTCATTGATTTGTGTTTGTCGGCGCGCACCTTCTGTTATTGCTACTAGTGTTGTCCCATCGGGCAGTGGCGGTGGTGAAGGATTTTTTGAGTCCGACATGTCCATCACCCTGCTGGTTTTGTGTCTTTGATCCAACATAAGTTTTGGATAGCCTGCAACACATGTTATTGTTGCTTGAGAAGTCTCATCCATCACAAGATGATGTCCCTCCTTTGCCGAAGTCGTTGACGGCCACTTTTGCTCACCGCGAAGTGCGCTGACTCCTCTTGTTGTCATTGTGATGTTTCGACTTTTTGGACTCGCGGGGATGTGTTGAACACATCTACAAGGTTTTCACGTCGGAGTGAGGTCATTGCGTGCCCCTCCACCATCGAAAACCTCTGAAACTTAGTGTTATGGTTTATGCCTAGGGAAACAAAGATGGTTAAAAGGTGGAAATTTCGAAGCATAACATGATTTGGCAAAATGTGACACTTTCGTAACTTTGAACTAGTGGTAAGTGTATTTCGGGGACGAGTGTGGTAACAGTCAAGCGCATGTATACAAGTTCTGGAACTACACACACGCATCTTGCGGTCTTGGTTCTTCAGTGCACGCGATGCACATTAGGTCCCATATTGAGTGGCTGCTTACAGAAACTCCGTCGAGAAGTCATGGGATTTCTTTTTAGAACTCTAGGTTGCTGGGCAGTCGACAAGATAGTTTCAAATCGTTTGGTTACAGTTCGTGATGCTTCCATCAACTATTCTAGAAGGTGTTCAAAGTGGTTAGAAAGTTTTGGTTACGATGTTGGAGGTTGGGGCAGATGGAGAAAATGCCAATTGCCGTTTTGCGTTGAATTTTCAAAGTTACTACGCAGTGGGTAATGAATGTAATGATAGAAATGGAAAACTTCAAAGTGTTGGGGGTTGTGTGAACCACTTATGAAGTAGTACAAATACCGGATTTGTGATGTTTTTAATTGAGGTTCACGTCATGCGTGGACACCACATGGCATGCGTCGTCAACATGTGGTCCCTCTCCCTGTTTTTTCAGGTGAATTGGGCTGTTTTTAGAGGTCGGAAAGATGAGGTTGTCAAGGAAGAGGTTTTCCATGTAGGGATTTTGCAGGTGAGGTTGGGCAAGAAGGCATTTTTTGAGTTTAATTGGAGACTTCGAATGGAACCTCTTAAAAAATGGGTATTTTAGTCTTCATAATTGGATTCATCAGTCTTTTTTGGTAGTTCCGTGTGTGTGCGATGAGAATTTGAATATAGTTTCTCCTGGAAAACAAAATTTTCGGTGAATCCTTCGAATAGGATGTCTTCTAATGTATTTGCCCTTGCAAATTCCTCATAAAAAAATTTCCTGCTGATTTAGAATCTCCTCTGACTTGAATATATGATGGAGAAATCCCAAACTTTATTCGTTCCCATCCTGATCTCATCCAAGGGGGGCCGGGTCCGATCCTGGGTTCGTTTCGACGCTTAGGTAGCCGGCCACCCCAGTCGAACGGGGGTCAGAAATAGAGTCGGGCATCATGTCCCAGGTCAGCACCAAGGTATTCCAGGCCGAGATAATCATGTTTGCGAGTCGCGAACTCGAACGGTTCCGTTGTCAGAGTGGACAGTGGGTCTGCGCCGCTAGGATGCGCGATGCTGCGCTGACCCATGATGCATCATGGATCATGCGTTGCACAGACGAGCCAAAACGCATCGCCTCCCATGCGCTAAAGCTCGTCTTCGGATTGGACCACATCCAGATGCAGATCCAGATCCTGATGCAGAGCATGCGGACTTGGTACTACCAGATCCCGCTATCACGTGATTGACATGTGCCACCATGGCCATAGCATCTATCTTAAACGCTTTCCATTGGCCAGGCGAATTACGCCGAACGACACAGCGACAAGAAACCTCGGTCTTTTCGTCGTCTCTTGCGTGGCCGCAGGTGGTCCCAAGCAGCCGGTGATCCTTTCCACGTGTGCCGCCAC
>SZWC01013749.1:27429-44929 GCA_023375785.1 Penium margaritaceum | reverse complement strand
GCCTCTGGGGCCTGGGCTCATCTTTGCCGCCATTGGCGTGACGGGGAGAGTCGAATGGGGGGAAGACTGCGAGCAGCGCAGTCTTGTGTGCGCTGCTGCTGCACAAGCAGCGGCATGGTGCGAGAGTGTGACGGACGTAGTTTTTGGCACTTTCGAAACCTTGACGGTTTCGAGCCGAGGAAGCAACAGTTGGAGGACGAGGGCCGGAGGAGCGTGGTGACTGGCAGGCGTTGAAGGAGCAAGTCTGTGCATAGAGCAAGTTTGCATTGGTTGATGTGACGCACCACAACGTGGGGTCCACCAATTAGAAGGATGGAAGGGTGATACCTGCTCCATATTTTTTTCACGCACAGTAGCCATCATAAGTTTGAACCTCATTCACATCCATTCATGGGGAGGGCACGCCACGAACGTGTAAACTTCAAGAGACCCGTCATCCGGACAAGTTAAGAACGAAAACTGTGGACTTTTGATGGAGGAGAAACAGAGGAGGTCAAACATGAGAGCTGTGTGGATGGGCAATGTGTGTCAGGGCAGGGGCAGGATTTAGCGTAGCATGCATTCAGTCTCATGTTTTCTGCCTTGATTCTTGGAAAGGGGCAATTGATCGCTGCACAAGATGAGTAGCAAAAGTGTGGACAACCAAACGACCCCTCTGTAGTTGAGTGAACATTGAGCATGCTTTCAGTTTCGAGTGTTGGCACACAATGTGGTTGTAGGCAGCTATAATGATGCAGGATTAAACACGAGGGAGGGAGAGAAGAAGATTAGTGAAGAGAAGAAGATTCTAGGAAGCTTTCCGACACGCTTACCTGTTGGGTGTTAGTGCTCTTTCAGCTCGCGGCGTCAACACGGGTCGGACACAAAATGGCAAGGGTGTGGCTAGACGAAACGAATACAGTGTCAAATGTGTTATAAATAAACACATGCAGGAGAGATCACGGAGGACAGGTCCATAGCATAAATTCATTCCGTAGCGCACGGCGGGTATCACACACGGCAGTGCAAGGTCTGTCCTATAACCGGCCTAAAAACATTGCTTTGGTCGTGACTGTGCGCAAACAAATCAGAACGCTACGCCATCTGAACGTATATGTGTAGTATCTCGTGCCGGACGCTATGACTGGTCACAAGCATGCATCCGGCATCGAACGGTGGACACACAATGCAAAACATGCAAATCGGGCCCACTTCTAGTCCACCGATAAAATCTTACAGGCTGCAGAAAAACTGTAGAAGGTCAGAGACAGCATCCAGGACGCTAGGGTAGTCGTCGGTCAGCTCCGAGTGGGTGGTCCACCACTTGCCGACGCACCGGTGCCTCATGGGTCCGCATCGGGGATCATGTCGTCACGATCTCCTGTACCGCTGCTCTCCTGGCCATCGCTCGTGACAGGTGGAAGCCACATACACCAACACTCCCCTTGGCTGACAACTATCACCATAACGATGTGTGAGTGAAGGCAAGGAAGGATGGCTCGAGCAACCAATCATGGCGAGCACCGATCAAGCATACCATAGCACAGGGTCTCCTCGTAATAATGGTGCATCGCACCAAGTGCCGGGGTCTCGACGATGGAAGAAGTCAATCACACACCCACGTGTCAAACATCATGCAAGAGAGATAGAGAAACAAGGTCTCCTCGTAACCCCAAAAAATGTCTCTGGGTGTCCGGGTCTCGACCATACCATGCACGGATCATACATAACACATGCAGGCAATGGGTCTCCACGTCACACCGGTAGAACTCACTAGGTGTGCGGGTCGAGACCAGCATAACCTTGACAAGGGCATCGTGCCACAACCCAAGTAACCTCGCTGTCCTCATAATGGTGTCAGGCCAAAGCCCACACACCAACACTCCCCGTGAGCTGCAGAGACTGACGGCACAAGAAAAGTCGATGGCTGCTCCCAACACAATCCTTGACGAGGGAGTACGGCTCCCCCATGGCAACATACCCCTGCACAGCAATAGCAAGGTTGACGACGATGCTCGTGGGATGTGCTCGTAGAGAGCCTTACCCCAGAGCACCGTCGTCGCTGTCATCGTCGTCACTTTCGTATTCATCAATGCTGTCGTCACCTGTAGATGTGACTGGTGCAGCGCTGAGGGTCTCTATAAAACAATCACATGTTGTATGGCCTCCTACTATTGAGCTGCACATCGCCTCGCGGCCTCCGTAGCGTCGAGGCGCGTGTGAAGCTCGACGAGCTCTTATGCGGCAGTCGACTCGCTGGCTGCATCTGTGGCATGTAGACGGTCAATCGCGAAACAAAACTGAGGGTAAACCTCAATTGTGTGCGCGTCGGCACGAGCCACAACCTCCCGCAGCCTCGTGGTCTCATCCCGTAGGAAGGAGTGGAGCTGCGCCTGCTCGTCTATAAGTCGACATCCTCTATGTCAGTCGCCGACTCAAGTGCGGCCTCACCATGAGCTGCTGGCAGGGCGTGGGTGGAAGACAATGAGTCGCCACGTTAATTGTCAGGGGTGTAGGAATGGCTGCTACAAAGGCACCTGCTGCTCGTGACACACCTGTCGTTCGGCCATCAGTGTTGGCCGGATGTCGGCATGTGTAGGTACATTGGCATCCGCGGCGTCGTCGCGGTCATCAGAGCTGTAGTCAGTGCCGTGGTGCTCCTCGCAAGCCCTTATGCGCAGCCCATCATCCACTTGCAGCTGGAGGTCTGCCTGTCCCAGACGTGCATCCTGTAGAGCGCACTCAGCTGCCTCGAGACGCCTGTGTACATCCTCCACACACTTTGCGACAGCCCATCGTGCTACAACATCCACGATACAACAACAGCTGGTGGCAGGCTTCCCGGAGCTTGGCCATGAGACTCTGCACATGCGCCTCCGCTCGAGCCACCACTACCTCCTGCTCGTCGATCGCGGTGCGTAGGCGCTTGGGTACAGGAATTGTAGCTTGGACGCGTGCAGCTGTGTCATCTCCTGGAACCACCATGGTATCAACGACACCAATCAGGGCAGCCATGAGCTGGAGGTCCGCAGCTTGCTGTGCATCCTCCATGGCAGCCACACCTACAAGGGTGACCGGTGCAAGCTCATCTGCTACTTCCAACATGTCACACACGCGGACGTCAGCTATCACCGAGGGGCCATCTCGTGGTCGTGCTGCGGCTACTACAAATCTGGCAGCGCACTAGGCCTCTACGTTTGCCTCCGACCATGTCTGACCACTCCACATCGGACGACTTGTCCTCATAGAGGAATCCTGCTTCGTCCTAGCGGTTGATCACCTGCTCCTGTTGCCCATAACTATCAACCAGATTCACCTCGGCGTCTGCTGTGGGCCGAGCATCAACATTTGTATCACCAGCTCCTCCTGCTGCTGCTCCTCGCACCATGGTAGTTGTCTCCACACTAGCTAATGCAGAAGCGCACACATCGTCAGGCGCAGCTCCTGCATCGGCCATCCACACGTCATCCACCAAGGCATCAACGATCACCATCTCCATCCATGACTCTGACTTAGAACCAGACCAATCCTCCTTTGACGAAGGGTCTCCATCAGGGCAGACGTCTTCACCCGATGAACTCTCAGGTAACTGAGCCTACTGTGTAGCGTCATCCGCCTTAACCATCCTGTGCTCCAAAGCAATTGTCTCACCAATACCGAGCTCCACCGCGGTCGTCAGCGGACAAACCATCCCCCCATGACTGCCAGCTCGGCAGGAGCCGTGGGGACTTGGCAGACCAAGCCGAGTATAGGGGACGAGGGTGTCTCGTCATCTGTGACTCTTCCCACGGCCGCATCTGGTGGTGTTGTCTACGTGCGACGTGCAAGACGAGCAGCTTGCCGCCACGCACAACGAGTGCAAGCACGAGCGGTACGGCCAAGGTCTGAGGGTATGTCCATCGGTATGATGCCGATGACCTCCAAAACGGAGCAGAGGGCGACGGATGTGGACGAGAGATCTGACATACTAGCATCGTCAAAGGAAGGGATGCAAGATCGGGAGGAGGATGGAGGTGAAGTATGAGGTGACATTAGCTGCGGGGTGGCAGCCCGCGCGGAAGTCACGTGGTCAAGGAGACGCTAGATCATGCGCAGGAATTTCCGGACCTCGATGTAAAGGGCGGCCATATCTCCATGCAGAAGCGCTGTGGTGTCATCCGGTGACGTATCCACCAAAGGAGGTGGGGAGGATCGTACCCAAGGGGGATGCCACCAAGGAGGGCGCTATCGACAATGGCCTCAGCCATGCTGCCTATCTCGACAGTAGTAGCATGAAAACCCCTAAGACAAGTGGGGCATGTGCCACGTCTGCATCGACCACTGTGCCTGTGGCGGCTCCCACGGCTGAGGCTGAGGAGCAGACCATGGCACAGGCAATGAACACGATCACACTGCGTAGCTCATGTCGAGAGCTTTGCGTGGGTGATAGTCTTGCACACTCGATCACGGTGGCAGAAAGCACCACATAGAGGGATACAAATGTAGCAACGTCTCTTAGACGGGCTACAATGTCGTCAATTACGGCCACGACCTCAGCCGTAATGTTGCACTACCGCCACACGGTGGCGATGGTGCAACTATCTCAATGTGCGAGCTCAAGACGCCTTCAGTGCCGCTGATGCTGCACCGGGTGCCGTCGTCAGCCGGCAGGATCCCCTTGGGGGTCCAATTGCCTGCATCCTGGAACTGAGAATCAGACTGGCATCTATGAGGGAAGGCAGTACCCAGAACACTCTCACCTCCCTTGGTGCAAACAGAAAGCATGTCGAAGAGCGTTTCCTCAAAACTGCACTCAGTTGCATGGAGATCATCGCCAGATCCATCCGCGTAGGAGTCACCATGTGGGTGAGCACCAGAGTGCAGCCAAGAGGGTGGTGTGTAGTAGACTGAGGATGGTGCATAGTATGGGATTGGACTAGGAGGAGGCAGCCAACCAAGACCAAAAGTGCCAGGTGAGTGGGCAGCAACATGAAGAAACTGGCCGGAAGATGTTGAGGATGAAGACAGGCCAGTGGAAAGGGATGTACTAGTGGGTCTGGAAGAAGGTGACGAGGCTGAGCTGGTGGTCAGTCCAGATGTTGTGCTAGTGCATGCCCACCGAGAACGCATGATTGCAGCCAAGCGTGCGTAATCTGGGAGATGAGGGCATTTTGGTACGGAGTGACCAGACTGGCCACAGTTCCAATAGGTGGTGATGCTAAAGCTAGAGGCGTAGGAGGTATGACCACGACCTTTGTCCCCTCGACGCACATGATTTCTAGCACCACCATGAAAGCCCCATCCCCACAGCCATGACTTGCATTGAGAATAGCATTGGAGTCCCCAATGGGCATGAGGGCAAATCCAAGAGAAGGAGAAGAGGTAGAGAGGGAGGCAGTAGAGGAGGAGGACAGTGGAGACAGCAGCAATAGGAGAGCGATGCATAGGCTTGCTCTACAGTTTCTCCTAATAACCTATAAGTCGGGCAGTGGTGGACTCATAGAGTACATTGATGCCAGGGGGTGCATCAGGTACGACAAGCTTAGATGGAAGTCGCTCAAGCTCAGAGTGCGGAACATGAATGAAGAGACTAGAGAGTCCAGAGATGAGACCAGTGACAAAGGATAGGCAAGCAGCAGCCTTACATAGATCACGTAGATTTTTGAGACTTCACACCCAGTACTCATCAACCATCTCATCAGCAAGTATGCGAAGCTGGCTGAACTGGATGGTGAGTGCGCTCTGTGCAGCATGATCGGCGATCGTGTTGCAGCTATGAATGAGGACGTTTTCCCTCACAGGATCTACAGTGAGGCCACGTCCTGTGTCAGCGTTGTACTTGCCGATGTTCTCTATGAGTTTATCAGGGCCAGCTGTGTTGAAAGAGTGAACAGCACACGCGGACTCAGCAGGCTGCCTTAGCGAACTCCTCCTCAGCGCACCCTCTGGCTGTGGTAGCAAGTGAATGTGAGACCCGAGCTGTGGCAGCAAATGTGGCTGTGGCAGCTTCTGTTGCATCAAGCACCCATAGGAGAGACTGATAGCCTCTGTGATGCCTGTCGGCAAGAAGGATGATAGCAAGAGGGGTCAGCGGTAACAGACATGAGATTGGAGAAGTACGCTCAATGTAGTCTAGGAGAATGTCACAATCCATGAGAATATGAAGGCGGCAAAAGTGATGGAGATTGTGAAGCAATAAAGGGCCGTGCTAAGGCTGTCATTGCGGTGATGATTGGGTAGATTCATGTGCAACTATGGCCGACGTCTTGGACGTGATGGTGATATAGTTCAAACAATGCAACTAACGCTGCTGCTAGGGGAGTAGGAGCAATGGCGTGGTCAAAGTTGTGGCAGCTGATTCCACAGGAGAGAGGTTTCTTGCTGTGGCACTTGTGAGAACTGTCACTGGAAATTTAGCTTCAGTTGTGGCCGTTGCCGCAGGTGTGAAGCAGAGTCGACGGCCAACTCTGGGCCAATAGGGCAGCGATACAGAGGATAGTCAGCAAAGAGTGGTTGTGTCTCAAAGTAAGGGGGAGGAGGTTACTGTCTAGTGTGGTGGCAGTTTCAACATGGCCTGACGGGTCTTCTCTGAGAGTTCACGGCTGTGTTTCGTACGAACCCTGAGTCTAAACGTGAGCTTTTCGGTTGCCTCACGCTATGTTTGTGGGAGTTGGACAGAGTTGCGAGACGGTCACTTTTGCAAAGAGAATAACAGAGTTTTGCATCAGGTTTTGGGATAGAAAAAAAACTGACAATTTATGGGACTACTCTCACGATTTGCAACGAACCAAACCGCGTGCGGTTCCGTTAACTGTAGCACTTGCTCCGTCAGCCAAAGCGTGGTACACCAATTCAGCCGCTCAATTAGTGGCGCGGGTGGTGTCCGCCTGACAAGGTGCCCTCACACATCAAGGACCCATTAAAACGCCTTTCTGGAGGCGTAGATGTCCCTACACATAGTGGTGGTGCACCCTATGCTTTTGGGTTTTGTTTCAATGAGTTCATCATCGGGTTTGGTGATGGGAATCGACATAGTCCGAAACCTGTTCGTGGACCTGCATTCCGCATTTTGACCAAGTCCCTGAGTAACAGATTGTAATACTGTGTTCCGGACTCCGAGCCAGGATTTCGGCTAAGTCTCCCAATAAGAACCTGCAATACTGACTCCGTTGAATCTTATCCACCGGACGACTTGGTAGTCTTCTGGGACTAAGTCACCAGATGTACCTTTGTTACTCGGAGTGAAATTTCCACCGGCAGTCAATCGCGACTAACTCTCCAAGCCGCCAAGCATATCCCAAGTTTGGAAGCTCATATTTCCCTTGTTACTTTTCCGATTCCAAAAATTCAAGTTGTACTGGATTCAACAACTCTTCAACTTTTAGGAACTTTAATCCAATCTGGATTTGGAGCACTCTATTTGCAGCTAGAGTAAAATGTGAGGATTCCTCCGTACAACGGTTTTTCGACGCCTCTCGATGCCGAACCAGGGTATGCTGAGCAGCAAAATGCAACATCTCCTCCTTCCTCATTCCTTGTCCACTGCTCCTGCATGCTCTCACTCATCATCGACTGCATCCTCCAGCCCTTTGCAGACGATCATCCCAAATTTGGCCACGCTCATGACATGCCGGTCCATTGGTTACGCTTTGGTCAAGAAATCTGCAAGCATGTGGCACGAGCTGGAGTGCTACAGCACCACCTGTCCTTTCTCCACCATGTCCCGTGAGTAATGGTAACGCACGTTGATGTGCTTCATCCTCCTGTACTACGTCGGGTTGTTGGTCAGTGAGATAGCACTGGTGTTGTCATCTTGCACCATTGTTGGCTCTTGCCGCACCACATCCAACTCCCCCAACATCCTACAAAGTCACATCGCCTCCTTGACCGCTTTGGCCAACGCGATGTACTCTGACTCTATTGTGGAGGTGGTAATGCAGTCTTGCTTTCTACTACACCATGAGACCGCTACACCAGTGAGGAAGAACACGTAGCCAGATGTGGAATTCCGCTTGTCCACATCGCTAGCATCCTTCCAGTAGATTGGTCGCAAAGGGGCGGACCGGACTTTGTTGTCAAACATGAGACATGCGTACCGCGTTGCCTACAGGAAGTGGAGGATGTGCTTGACCACCTTTTACAGTCATGGCCCTGTATCAGCCACATACGTACTCACTTGGCCCACTACATAGGCCAAGTCTGGCCGAGTCGTCACCATGGCATACATGAGGCTGCCCACCACTGATTGGTAGGACACTCGTGCCATATCCTCCCGGTCTTCTTTTGTTTGTGACCCATTGCCACACTCAATTCACAAGTCGTGGAGACTGGACTGCCAACTGGTTTACCGTCCTCCATGTTGTACTGCTTCAGTACCTCAGCCACGTATTTGGCCTGCCCTAGCTGATGCGTGCGTGCCCTCCAGTTCCACGCGATTCTCATCCCGAGGAAATAATCCAGCTCCCCCATGTCCAACATATGGAATGTTCTGTTCAGCTACTCTTCTAGCCATTGTTGGCTCGGCAGGTCTGTTGAGCACAAAATCAGGTCATCCACATGGAGTGCAATGATCTGATGGAGCTGCTTGTCATGTCGCATGTACACGCTGTAAATCAAATCACAGTGCTTGAACCCAAATCGTGCCGTGAAGCTGTCCATCTGTTGGTACCAGCATCTGGGTGATTGCTATAGCCCGTATAAGGACTTCTGTAGCTTGCACACCTTGCCCTCCGATGCCTCCACCCCCTCCGGCATCTCCATGTCAGTCTCTTTGTTTATGATGCTGTTGAGGAAGGCCATCTCTATGTCCATTTGGTGGAGCTCCATGCCCTTCACTGCTCCCACTGCAAGGATCGTCCGGATGCTTCTGAACTTGGTGACCGGAACAAATGTCTCATCATAGTGCTTGTCCTTACCCTATGTGTATTCCTTCACCACTGGTGGCGTCTTGCATTTTTCAACCACACCTTCCCTTGTGAACTTGGACTTGAAGACCCACTTTGAACCGATGACCTTGGCATCTTTCGGCCCGTCAACCAGCTCCAATGTGTCCTTTTCTGCAATAGACACCAGCTTCTATTTATTGACTGCATCCAATTGCTCCCCTTTGGGCCGCACAAGTACCACTTACATGATTTTCAACTCCGTTGATGTAGCCAACATGCACCGTGTCATGCCAATCCATCGACTGGTGCCTTTGTCGAAGCACTTACCCCCTCTCCTGTGCCTTCCACCATACCACCAAAATTCATGTGGCAAATCGTCACTCTATTGTGATCCCTCTGACTCTGCACGCTCTGATAAATCATCAACTAGACGGCTCCCTGAGTATCTCTCCCATTCTAGCAAAACACCACCTGGAAGGATGGCACACCTATTGGTTTTTCCATTGACGCCTAATACGTAAGTGGTAATCCAGTGTTGTTTTCCTTTGTGCAACCAGCCAGGAGCAACATCAGTAACCCCATATGCCTCTGTTGTTGTTTTGTTACACTCCACCTCATCTCTAACTCTAGCTTCTACACCAGCACGCACCACCGTAGTGGTGCACACAAGCATGCTAGCGCACTTTGAGATATCCAGTGTGGCACTAGTCTGCATGTATTGCTAGGATTGTTGGGCCTGTCAGTACCATGCCTTGAATAGTGATTTTCGCATGCCCGAGGCCACCCAAACATCATCGTGGAAAACTACACAACCAGATCCGGTAAGCCCTCTCACTTAAATGCCTTAGGGTGGTCCAGAAGCTACCACTCCGGTGGAAATTGCTGCGGCCAATCTGTATGGTGCATTTTTTCAGGACACTGTGGACCTCGCACACAAGCTCACACAGGCTGCCTCAGCTGTCATAGACGTTGCTGCTATAGCTGCTGCCACATTTGCAGCCATAGTTTAGGCATCCCGTGCTCCTGGATCAACATCGGTAAGGCATGCCACTAAGGCCTACACTGAGGTCACGGTTGTTGCTGGACCATTTGTTGTAGCAGCTGAAGATAATGACATGCAAATTCTTGGGTCTGCATCCGCTGTCGTCTCTGCAACAGCCTCTCGAGCATCTCCCATATCAACAGCTGCTTTGGCCAACCGCACCTCCAGGGACGCGGCCGTCACATGTGCAGCATCTGTACCATCTGCTGCCACCAGCCTCATCCCAACTGTTGTCTCTACAGTGGTGGCCCTCACCACCTAGGGTACAGTACTCACCATTGGTGCCCTTTCCCTAGTGGTCCTAGTGCATCCGCGATCTTAGTTCCCTCTACTGCTGTATCGCTGCTCCTTGCCTTTCTACGCACTTCCTCACATCATGCTTCGTTGTAAGGGTATCCTTTGCATGCGTCTATGTTTCTGGTGGTCTCCCTTTCCTCTCTGTATGGTAGCTTACTTGTCTGACTCTTGTTGGGCTGTCCTGCAACACTCGCCAAACGTGCCTAGTGCATTTCCACTTTTCTCAAGCCCACTGGAGCGGGAAAAACTCTGCCAAAATATGTCCAGCAGGGCTTCTCCATCGTGACCATGCCTGGTGACATCATGTCAGTCATAGCAGATTTGTAGCGCCGTTTGAACCTCACTTGTGAGGCTAAGCAAGAGGCAGAAGATCACCTCGAGGTGGCTAATGATAACCACACTACCTTTGCTGATAAGGTAGCCACCATTGTGCTCAAGCGCCTGCGTGCTGCTTACATCCAACCCTATGGTGCTAACATTGGCACCAGCGCGGGTGCCTCTTCCACACCACTGGTGCTACTAGCACCGTTGTTGCAAACCCTACTATTACTCCTACTACTGCCACCACTGTGTTGCGCCGGCATGATTCCTGCTCTCAACCCCCCACCATGGCCATAGGACTTGCCCTCTACTCCTGGTAAGTGTGTTTTAATGTCTGGGATTTGGAGGAACAACTGTGGGCATACAGTTTCCTAGCAGTCCCGGGCTTCACACCTGCCGCTGTTGAGTCTGCCTGCACTGCCTGTGCCCTCATCGCTGTCACGCGCGAGATACTCATTGATGATGTCGGCACCTATAAAACTGATCCCGCCACTAAGCGTCTAGCTGATCCAGTCAGTGCATATGCTATGCTTTGCCGCCAGACCACCATAACTGGCCAGGAAGCCGAGATTACGCTCACAGTTCAGTTCAACACTCACTTGATGCGTACGGACAACATGACTGGCCAACTTTATGATGTACCCACAATGGCCAACAGGTTGATTTCGGAGCTGTCTAACCTCCTCTGCGACGTAAATGCTGATGAACTGCAGCGCCTAGAATCCCAGCCAGTTCTACCAAAGTCCCTGCCTGGTATTGGTGCCCAGTGGGACTGCACCGTTGAGCGTCTTGCTGCCTGCTTTACCAGTCTTCAGAACAAGTTCCTTCAACATAAAATAGTGGCAGGAGTTACCGCCGTTGCTACTAATTCCTCTTCTCCCTCCTCTGCATCTTGAGCCTCTTCTTCTTCCTCCTCTGTCTCCTCTTCCTCCACCACCACTATCTTCACCTCTCAAGGCCGTGGGTGTGAATGAGGTCGTGGCCGGGGAAAGGGGAAAGTGAGCGACTCCGCGTCTTCCCACGTGCTTGTAGCCATTGTCCTTTGGAACCATGGCTCCTCCAAGCATTCCAGGCACAGGTGTCTTGCTCCGCCTGATGACTTGCACCTTACATGCATCATTTGTGCTCACTGTACATGTAATACTCACACTTCTACCTCCTCAAGCTCTAACTCCAGCACCTCCTCTCAGTCCTCTACCATCTCCTCTGCTCAAGCCTACTCCACCGCTGGCATTCCCTTCGCTCCTCCATCGGCCCCATACCCCTGGGACTGGCGGCCTCCTTACAGAGCGTCCGTCTACAGTGAGCCACCTTCCCCAGCCTACATCGCTCCTCCGTGGTATCCCCCTTCCCCGTGGTCCTTGACTCTGGCCTCGGTGCCGTCGGTCAACAGTGAGCTTCAGCTAGAGTAGTCTCACCTCTAGCTTCTTCATCCTCACAATCAGGGAGGTGATAGTGTGACTTCTTTGGCCAGAGGTCTTGCATGCCAGACTGACACTATCCTTTGTGGAGACCCAGCCTCTCATGTCCTCGGGCTGCCGTCCGCGTCTATTCCATGGGTCAAGCACTGGCATTCTATCATTCTTCCCCGTTGTCTAGTTTCCTAAGCCTCGTCTGCCCCATCTATTTGTACTGTTATGACTTGTGGCATTCTCCGCTTTGTTCGTGTCTGCGGTGACTTTTGCGTCTTTGACTCTAGACCCATCCACCTCATGATGTCCGTCCATTCCTCCCTTGTCCTGTTGAGCCCCTCCCGTTCCGTTTGCTTTGTTTGTACTGGGACGGGCCAATTAGTTCCTGTTCAGGACATCCGCTTTGTTCGTCCCAGTGTTGTGCTATTTCTCCCTAATGTTCTATGTGTGCCTTCTTTGGAGCTCAACTTGCTGTCAATGATTTCCTTGGATGATCAGGCCATGGATTCATCAGCCAGTCCTGGTGTCCAGTGTGAAAAAATCTGCCGTGTGCCTCTGCTTACACCTTCTAGCTCCTCTGTTGACTCTGCCCTTGCACATGTTGCACTCTCACTCTCTCCTAATCATGTCCAGCTCTTGCACCATTATCTTGGCCATGTGCGCACTGATATCATCACCAGCATGCTCTAGCTTTAGTCTCATTTCAGCCCGTCACCGTCCAAATTTCCTTCCCCTTGCCCCTCTAACTACCTTAAATGTATCCAAGAAAAACTCATTGATCCCCTTTTGCCTCCTCCGACTCTCAGTCTTCTCTTCCTTGACCATAGTCATGCTAATGTAATGGACCCCATTCTCCATGGCTTCCTCGGGGGTGTGAGGCGGTTCATTCTATGCCTCGCTGATGGTTTCTCCCCTCTTAGCTGGACATTCACTCTTCTTCAGAAGAGCAATGTTTGTGCGATCATTGACTCTTGGCTTGCTCAAGCTACATGTGCATGCCAGCGCTCGTGACATGTCTTTCATGGTGATCGGGACAGTATTCATCTGACCCACCACTCGGATCCTTGAGTCAAATGGGGTGTGTCTAGAGACCTCCGATCCTTACACACCTTAAGAGAATGATGTCTATGTGTGCTTGCATCGGGTCCTTATCGATGGCAACCACATCCTTCCGTTAGATTCTAGTCTCTACCCCCTCTTTACCTTTGAGGCCATGAGCTATATGACCTGGATCTAGAACAGTGGTCTCCACGATCCTTTTCCTCGAACTGCCATGCCCTTTGCGCAGTGGCACGGCACTCATGTCGGTCTCCGCCTTGCTCGGGTTTGGGGGAGCATGATGTCTGTCTAGCTTCCTGAAGACCTCCGCGATGACAAACTCTCTCCCTGTGAACGCCTTCAAATTTTTTGGGTGTCTCTACCCAGTCGAAGGCTGAGAAATTCTGGGATCCATAGTGCTAGCATGGAATTGAGTCCTGTGATGCACTGTTCTTTGAGTCTGTGTTCCTTTGTGACCTTATCATCACTCACTCCCTCCCCATTGCTGCTCTCTCATTTGCGAGGAGAAGTCAACCCTGCAGTCCCTAAAGCCCCTGCTACCATCTCTTCCGAGAAGCCTAAACCCTCGACACGTCCCCAGTTAACGGGCACCACATTCACACTAGCCTCAAGGTCTCTCTCAACTATGCCGTCTAGCTCCTTTGGAGCACTGTCCTCCACTGTCACATCATCACCCTCCATCCCATCTACTTCCATGTCTCCTGCACACTCCTCCGCAACTCCGTCCAGTCCGGCCGCCCTTGTTGTGTCCGGTCCGCCTGTTCCTTTTTCTGATCTGCCTCAGTCCTGTGCCCCCCCGGGTCCTGTAGCCATCTCCCCTTTTGTCCGCAGTTGGCATGTTTGAGCACTCCCTACCTCCTCCTTGGGTATCTCTGCACCCTCTGCTCGTCATTCTTGACCACAAACTGAGCAATTATGTACCTTGCCAACTGGAATGGACGTCCTGCGTATGGCCACAGGAGTTGCTCTTCCCAGTTATCCTCTTGGGTATGCAGTGCTCACGATAGAGCACGAGCATGCACTTGAAGCCGCAATCCCTAGCAGCATTGCAGAGTGTCATGCCATTGTCTCTGCCACGCCCTTGTTGCCTGAACCCACCACAGTTTAACAGACATTCACAGCGTCTGACTCCAAGGAGTGGGCGACTGCTATGGGGGACGAGATGAGAGCTCTAGATGACCATGGTGTAAACTAACCAGTAGATCTACCACCAGGACACAAGAACATTGATTGGCAATGGGTTTGTTGTTAGAAGTATGAGCTCAATTGTGAGCTCGATAAGCAAAATGCACGCCTCACTGCCAAGGTTTTCCCATTTCCCCGGTGTTGATTTTGACGAAATGTTCCTCCGAGTCAGATGTTACACCACAGCTCGAGCTGTTCCAAGTCTTGTAGCACACCATGATCAGGAACTTGTGGAAAAAAGAAATGAACAATGTGGTCCTATGTCGATGATTGCATGAGGGGATTTATACTGTGCAGCCTCCATAGTTTTCTGACAATAGCAACAGAGTCTGCCGACTGGAAAGGCAATTTTTGGCCCAAAGTAGTCGTCCAGGTATCAGAACAAGGAGATCACCTCAACCCTGGAAAAAGGGGGGTTACCAGCATAGCACGGTAGATCCATGCCTCTTTTTCTCTCCACTTTCTACACCATTTGCTGTCATCCTTGTCTACGTTAACAACTTGTTGATTGCGTCACCGAGTCAAGAGACAGTGACCTCTGCAAAGTCAATGTTGCAGCCAGTCTACAAGGTGAAAGACTTGGGTCCGGCTTGTGTTTTTCTAGGCATGAAGCTTTAGCGGGATCGTGCTTATCGCATTTTCCACATCCACCAGGCTGGGTACATACGTAGCCCGGGGAAATGCTTTGCAACCCTGCTTGATTCTGTGCACCCTGCTTAAAAAATGATGACGCCAGCCAGACGGAGGTTGTTGAAAACACTGGACGTTTCAAATCTAGGGAAGATAGTGGATGTGACTGACTACCTTCGTGCCATAAGGTCCGTCATGTACCTGGCCACCACCACGAGGGTAGATGTCGCCTTTTGCTGTGAACTTTTTGGCTCATTACTCACAGTGCCCGAGGACACAACACATAGAGGCCGCGTTGCGTGTTGTCAGGTACGGGCTCTC
Organism: Penium margaritaceum; assembly: GCA_023375785.1. Classification (NCBI taxonomy): domain Eukaryota; kingdom Viridiplantae; phylum Streptophyta; class Zygnematophyceae; order Desmidiales; family Peniaceae; genus Penium; species Penium margaritaceum. The sequence goes on along the minus strand of SZWC01013749.1, from coordinate 29,819 downwards.
CACTGCCTGAATTGGTTTCCACCACAGGGTACAGTTGTCAGTGGTCATGAATGGTTTCACTGATAGCAACTAGGCTCATGAAAGAGATGCTCGCACTCACACTAGCTATGTCTTTCTTGTTGGGACGAAAACCGTCTCATGAGAAAATGGCAAGCAGGGTAGTGTGGCACGCAGCTCTAGTAAAGCAGATTTTTTTTCTCTTGGTGTAGGCACATGTGAGAGTGTTTGGCTTTCTCAACTGCTGCAATAGCTGCATGTCTCCATCTTTTGCATCAAATTACACAGAAAAAATTAGAGCACAACGGATGTTGCTGAACACGATGGTATGTATTACACTCGAACTAAGCTTGTCAATGTGGAACATCATTTTGTATTCTCTGAAGTTCTCTGAAGTTCACTACTCTGTGAGACAAAGGCAGCCATGTTTGCTTCACTGTTGCTATGACGCATGGCTTCATTCCGCACATACTCAGAGATGGTTCTGTAGGAAACTTGATCTTCAGTCCACCCTCCAATCAATTCTTACCATGGGGCCCAAGCTTTCCGGCAGCGTCACCAGAAAAATCATGGTTTGCATATCGGACTTCAGGTCCTACCCAATGCCGGTGGCTTGTTGCAAGAGCTTCTCAAACTTCTGCATAGAGGCGGGAACATCCTCCCCTTCACCAACCCTCATGCTGATGAGGTTTTGTAGAATGAAGAGACAGTTGGCAAAAGATGAGGAATGAAACACCTTGCTGAGTTTGGCGTATGCCGTGCTGCCACTATACAACCGCTGATGTGTGAAAGGACTGAGGGTTGTATGGAGGACACAAGAATGGCGAGAGCCTTCTTGTTAAGATTGACCCATGCCACAAGGTCAGCACCCTCTTCCTTTGGTGCTGGGATAGTTCCGTCAAAACATCCTAATAGATCTTTGTCATCCATGATGATCTCAAACTTCCACTTCTAGAGAGCGAACCCCTCTCCATAAAACTTGAGGATGGGCAAATGATTCCCTCGTTCCCCTGTCCCTGCTATCCCTACAACTACAACTGCTACAGCTGCTACACCTTTTGTTGATGCCGATGTACCTGTGTTTGAGGCTGCTGTAGGCTATTGGTGAGAAGAGACAACTGCTTCCCCTGTTCACGTTGGCCGTTGCAAGCAAATGTAGGCTGATGTAGGCTGATGTAGGCTGATGTCAGCTCCCAAGGTGGAAAGGTGTATATGTGTTGCATTCCCCTCCTGCTGATGTTGACATGCAAACAGAGAAGTTGGGTGAGAGCGAAGGCCCTCTCACTGCTTGTGACTTAGCGGTTGCGTGGGTGAAGCTTCTCTAACCAAAGGTGTGGGTCCATAACCCTTCGTTAGCTACTGAGCTAACCAACTCTCACAGAGAAGCCGCAAAACGGAAAGGCTCACGCAAGGTTTTCACACCTTCTTCATTTGTTTACATGTGTCATGCACCCCAAACATAATGAGGCATACCCTTAACTTTGAACGGCATTAATGCCGTAGCATTACATCTCATGAAGAGCTCAAGTCGTCAATAGGCAAGAGAACATCAAGCAAGCGTTAACTGATGAGCATGCAAGACAAGTCATTTTATAGCTGTCTATCTAGTCCTAGAACTCAAAAGTACATTCCTGGGAAGGGGTCTGAACCAGCCACATCACCAATAGACTTGCGTTGTGGGCTTGACACATGAGCATCCTAGTGTCAAGGTGACAGACCAACCATGTAGCATCCAAGAAGCTACGGAATTTCTTTTTGGAAGCTTCCATAGCAAACAAGATGTGCATGGGGCCATGATTCAACTCATGACCTCTCACTTGGCCAAATCAACAAAATGGCCAAGGTAACCCCTCACTTACATGGTGTACTCACAGGTCATATCTCACATGAGACAGAGCATAGTTGAGTCCCACTACAACGCGGGGTCATACCTCCACAAGGGGCAGAGTATTCCTGATCCGTCTTGGAACACTGAACAAGGGGTAGAAACATTCAACACAGAAGACGCATGGTGCTTTCATGCATACCATGGCGGAAGTCTATTGTGATATGGCGAGCGCATGAGAAACTACACTAGCATGACATTGAAGTTGCTTGCACGGGCAGCATGTCCATGGCCAGAGAAAAGTGAACTGGGAGCTGGTCACGGTTTTCATACCAGAACGTGATGATGTTGGTGTTCTTTCCCATGCGGTCCATGGGACAGAGAGAGGCAGAGAGAGAGAGAAAGGAGAGAGAGAGCGAGAGAGAGAGAGAGGGAGAGAGAGGGAGAGAGAGGAGGGGAGAGAAGGAGAGAGAGAGAGTGAGATAGAGAGAGAGAGACAGAGAGAGAGAGTTGGAGAGAGAGAGAGAAAGAGAAAGAGAGAGAGAGAGAGAGAGAGAGAGAGAGAGAG
>SZWC01013748.1:10608-33701 GCA_023375785.1 Penium margaritaceum | reverse complement strand
CACTCTTGGCACGTACAGTGAGGTTTTCATTTGAATCATCAAACCTGGGAGAAGTGTACAAACACCACTACCACCACATTTTGGGCCACGCAATTTGACGGGCTGTTTGTGATACGCGTTCACTGGGTGCGTGGTTGCGCTCACACCTGCCGGCGCACTCTTGGGACGTACAGCGAGGGTTTCATCGGGATCATCACACCTGGCAGTAGTGTACAACAACCGCTACGGGCCGTATTTTATGCCACGCAATTCTGATGGGCCGTTTGTGAGAACGGAATTGTTGCACGGGGATGGTACGCGTTCACTGGGTGCGCGGCTGCGCTCACACATGCGGGTGCACTCTCAGAGGTACTGTGAGGGTTTCATCACGATTATCACAACTGGCAGTAATGTACAAATACCTCTACGGGCCGCATTTCACGCCACGTAATTCTGACGGGCCGTTTGTGAGAACAAGATTGTTGTGGGGGGGGGGGTTCGCGTTCACTGGGTGCGTGGCTGCATTCACACCTGCCGGCGCACTCTTGGGATGTATGGTAAGGGCTTCATCTGGATTATCATACCAGGCAGTTGTGTACAACTACCTCTATGCACTGCATTTTAGGCCATGAAATTTGGATGGGCTCTTTGTGACAACCGAATTGTTGCGTAGGGAGAGGGGGGGTTACGCATTCTCTAGATGCACGGCTGCGCTCACACCTGCCGGAGCACTCTCCGGACGTACGGTGAGGACTTCATCCAGATTATCGTACCTGGAAATAGTGTACAACTACCTCTACGCGCTGCATTTTATGCCACGCAATCCTGATGGCTCGTTTGTGAGAACCGAATTGTTGCACATGGATGGGTATGTATTTACAGGGTGTGCGGCTATGCTCACACCTGCCGGCGCACTCTCTGGACGTACGGTGAGGTTTTCATCCAGATTCTTACTCCTGGCAGTAGTGTACAAACTCCTCTATGTGCTGCATTTTATGCCACACAATTTTGACGGGCCGTTTGTGAGAACGGAACTGTTGCGCGGGGGAGGGGGGTTACGTGTTCACCTAGTGCATGGCTGTGCTCACACCTGCCGGCGCACTCTCGGGATGTACGGTATGGGTTTCATCCGTATTACCACACCTGGCAGTAGTGCACAACTTCCTCTATGCGCCGTATTTTACGCCACGCAATTCTGACAGGCCATTTGTGAGAACTGAATTGTTGCGTGAGGGGGGTACGCGTTCATTGGGTGCGCAGCTGCACTCACACCTGCCGGCGCACTCTCGGGACGTACGGTGAGGGTTTCATCCGGATTATCACTCTTGGCAGTAGTGTACAACTACCTCTACATGCCGCATTTCATTTCACGCAATTTCTGATGGGTTGTTTGTGAGAATAGAATTGTTGCGCGTGGGGGGGTTATCTTCACTGGGTACGTGGCTGCGCTCACATCTACCAGCACATTCTCGGGACATACAGTGAGGGTTTCATCCACATTATCACATCTGTCAGTAGCATACAACTACCTCTACATGCCGCATTTTACGCCACGCAATTCTGACGGGCCGTATGTGAGAACGGAATTGTTGTGCGGGGGAGGGGGGGTACGTGTTCACTGGGTGTGTGGCTGCGCTTACACCGTCCGGCGCACTCTCGGGACGTATGGTGAGGGATTCATCTAGATTATCTTACCTGGCATCTGTGTACAACTACGTAGACACGCCGCATTTTATGCCACACAATTCTGACAGCTTTTTTGTGAGAACGGAACTGTTGCGCGAGGGGGGGGGGGGGGGGGGGNGTTCACTGGGTGCGCGACTGTGCTCATACCTGCCGGCGTACTCTCGGGACATAGGGTGAGGGTTTGATCCTGTTCATCACACCTGGCAGTAGTGTTCAACTACCTCTACGTACCGCATTGTACGCCATGCAATTCTGACGAGCTGTTTGTGAGAACGGAATTGTTGCGCGGGGGTTAGGCGTTCACTGGATACCTGGCTGCGCGTACACCTGACGGTGCACTCTCGGGATGTACAGTGAGGGTTTCATCCAGATTATCATACCTGCCAGGAGTGGAAGACTTTTTCTACGTGCCGCATTTTACACCATGCAATTCTGACGGGTCGTTTGTGAGAATGGAATTGTTGGATGGGGGAGGGGGGGTACGAGTTCACTGGGTGCGTTGCTGCACTCACACCTGCCGGCATAGTCTTGGGACGTACGGTGAGGGTTTCATCTGGATTATCACACCTGGCAGTGGTGTACAACTAGCTCTACATGCCGCATTTTGTGCCACGTAATTCTGACGGGCTGTTTGTGAGAATGGAATTGTTGTGCGGGAGGGGGTACGTGTTCACTGGGTGCGCGGCTGCGCTTACACCTGCCGGTGCACTCTCAGGAAGTACGGTGAGGGTTTCATCTGCATTATCACACCTAGTAGTAGTGTACAACTACCTCTTAGCATTGCATTTTACGCAGCGCAATTCTCACGGGCCGTTTGTGAGAACGGAATTGTTGCATGGGAGGAATTACGCGTTCAATGAGGGCGTGGTTGCGCTTACACCTACCGGCGCACTCTCGGGACGTACGGTAAGGGTTTCATCGGGATTATCACACCTGGTAGTAACATACAACTATCTCTACGTGTTGCATTTTACGTCACGCAATTCTAACGGGCCGTTTGTGAGAACGGAATTATTGCGTGGGGGGAGGGGCTGGTACGCGTTCACTTGGTGTGCCCCTGTCTTACACCGGCCGGCACACTCTCGGTATGTACGGTGAGGGTTTCATCCGGATTATCACACCTGGCACTTGTGTGCAACTACCTCTATACGCCGCATTTTCAGCCACGCAGTTTAGACGAGCCGTTTGAGAGAACAGTTTTTTTGCGCGGGGGGAGGGGTACGCGTTCACTGGGTGCGTGGCTGCGCTCACACCTGCTGTCGCACTCTCCGAACATACGGTTAGGGTTACATCCAGATTATCACACTTGGCAGTGGAGTGCAACTATCTCTACGTGCCGCATTTTATGCCATGCAATTCTGACTGGCCGTTTGTGAGATCAGAAGTGTTGCGCGGGGGAGGTACACGTTCACTGGGTGTGCGGCTGCGCTCACATCTGTCGACACACTCTCAGGACGTACGGTGAGGGTTTCATCTGGAGTATCAAACCTGGCAGTAGAGTACAACTACCTGTATGCACTGAATTTTGCCACGCAATTCTGACAAGACGTTTGTGAGAACGGAATTGTCGCGAGGGGGGGAGGGGGGGTACGCATTCACTAGGTGCGTGGCTGCGCTCACACCTGCCGGCGCACTCTCGGGACATACAATGAGGGTTTCATTAAGATTATCACACCTGCCAGTAGTGTACAACTACCTTTACGCACCGCATTTTACACCACGCAATTCTGACGGGCTGTTTGTGAAACCAGAATCATTGTGCGAGAGAGGGGGGGGGGGGGGGNGAGGGGGGGAAGGGGGGTACGCATTCACTAGGTGTGTGGCTGCGCTCACACCTGCCAGCACACTCTCGGGACATACGGTGAGGGTTTCATTAAGATTATCTCACCTGCCAGTAGTGTACAACTACCTCTACGCACCGCATTTTACACCACGCAATTCTGACGGGCCGTTTGTGAAAACAGAATCATTGTACGAGGGAGGGGGGGGGTTACGCGTTCAATGGGTTGTGCGGCTGCGCTCATTCCTGCCGGCGCACTCTCGGGACGTACGTTGAGGGTTCCATCCAGATTATCACACGTGGCAGTAGTGTAAAACTACCTCTACCACCGCATTTAACGCCACGTGATTCTTACGGGCCATTTGTGAGAACAGAATTGTTGCGCGGGGGAGGGGGAGGGGAACGCGTTCACTGGGTGCGTAGCTGTGCTCACACCTGCCTGCGCACTCTCGGGACCTACGGTGAGGGTTTCATCCGGATCATCACACCTGGCAGTAGTGTACATCTATCTCTATGCACTGCATTTTACGCCATGCAATTCTGACGGGCCGTTTGTGAGAACGGAAGTGTTGCACGGGAGGGGTACGCGTTCACTGGGTCGCGGCTGCGCTCACACCTGCCGGTGCACTCTCGGGACGTACGGTGAGGGTTTCATCTGGATTATCACAACTTGCAGTAGTGTACAACTACCTCTACGCGCCGCATTTCATGCCACGCAATTCTGATGGGCTGTTTGTGAAAACAGAATTGTTGCACGGGGGGGGGAGGGTACGTGTTCACTGGGTGCGCAGATGCGCTCACACCTGCCGGCGCACTCTCAGGACGTATCGTGAGGGTTTCATCCGGATTATCACACCTAGTAGTAGTGTGCGACTACCTCTACTCGTTGCATTTTACGCCACTCAATTGAGATCATACATCGTCTTTGTTTGTGACTATACAGAAGCCTCCTCCTCTATTCTTCATTGTGGGTCATGTAAAAAAACATTGCACTTCTGTTTCCCACCTTTGAGAGGAAGGATTCCACATCACTGTTTTTCATGGCCATTGCAACAAAAACATCATGCCATTTCCGTGACTAGCTTATAATTTGGCACATGAAGTGACAAACTACATTTGGCCGATGTGCACGCAATTGTTCTGTGTACGTCTGTTGCTACGGAAAACTAGTCACACATATGTACACGACGACCATTACATTACTTTCCTTTACAGCTATGTCGACATCTCAGAATGTAACGAATTTGGTTCGTGTCCTCTGTTACAGAACTTCCTATTGTACTTGCGGTTCGCACAACACAATGGATCGGCTCTCTTTTCTGCGTAGTGCTTTGCATTCGGCAACACTAGTCACCCACTTTTCTACATGACAATGTTCTTCCGAGATCCGTGAGCCCGGTATGTAGGCACACGATGCATGTTTGTTTTATTCTCAAAAACAAAAATCAAAACGTACCGTACGATTTGCGTCACGACGTCAGTGGGCCGGCAGGCCTGCAGGCCGGCCGGTTCTGCAGGCCTGGTTTGTCTGGACGTGCCCACCATACCACACATCTGCAGGGCAAATGCGCTCCGCGCTTTTGCCCTGAAAAAGAGGTCTCTGACTATAAACAGGAGAACACTATCTCCGCTGCGGCTGAACTACAAGAAATTTCCTGTATGCTGCACGACTTGACAGAGATAGTTTTCCGCGCCTCCAGTTCATGAATCAGATCACTATATGCTGCACTTTCAGATTTTGGAGATCGGAACTCCACGTTTTCCATTTTTTTGTCACGTTAGGCCTCGGATTTCGTGTGTGATCACGATATGCCACGAGGGGCATATAAGAAATCACTATTCATCCCACAAACTAAGGGCATTTTGTGAAATGTTGTTTGAAAAAACAGATGTTTTGACAGGGAGTTGAAGGGGCATATGGACATCTGCATCATAATCGCGTGGCATCTGGTGATCTAATTTTGGAAATTGTGGCTTCTCGTGAACCAAAATTTGGATGCCATTGAAGTTGTTTGCCTAGAAACTAACCACATGGCGAATAGCTTGCGTATGTGAGAGTAGCGTGGCAGATCATAACTTTGCAATCTCAATTATTTCCATCAGAAATGGTATGTGGGTCGCGGTGGGTCTACCGCATAGTGAAAATCTGGCCATCACACCTACACAGCCTAAGTTCAAATTATGTACCCTTTGATTTCTTTGTCACACCAAAGAATGCAGCGTTAAGAAGAAAACATGGAAAGGTGGAAGGGCTTCTTCTCATTTTTTCTTGTTCACGCTCCATCCTTTGGTGTGACAAAAAAGAGCTAAGTCTAAAAGATTTTAACTTAGGTTGTGTAGGTGTGATTACCAGATTTTCACTACGTGTTGGACTCACCGTGGCCCAAACACCGATATTAACAAAAACAATTGCGATAAAAGAGTTCTCATCTGCCATGCTTCTCTCGCTTACGCAAGCTATCAGCCACATGATTTGTTGTCAGAAAAATATCTACAATAGCATTCAGAGTTTGGTTTGCAAGAAACCATACTTTCCAAAAGTAGATCAGCCACGCGTTTACGATATAGACCTCCATATGACACTTCAACTTAATGTGAAAACATCTTTTGTGTCATAAATCTTATGTGAAGTTGTCTATTTATAGCAGTGGAATTTGTTCTGTTGTGTCAAAACGGTCATTGATAAGATTTCATGAAAAGCCCTTAGTTTGTGGGATACATAGTGATTTCATATATGCCCCTCATGGCATATCGTGATCACTCAAAAACTCTACGGAGTAACATGACAAAAAAATGGAAAACGTAGAATTCCGATCTCCAAAATCTGAAATCGCGGCATACATCGATCTCATAAATGAAGTGGGGGCAAAGAAAATTATTCCTGTGAATTCGTGTAGCATACAAGGAATATCTCATAATTCAGCCGCGCCGGAGGGCCATGGCCTGTAAAACACGGGATCTCGCGTGGGCACCCTGAGTTCATGGCCCTCGAGGCGTTGCAAATTTGGGCCGCTCGCGGTCAAATGTCACAACTAAAATACCAATCCCAACCACGGGCTGTAGACGTAAAGACCTCATGTGAAAAGACCTAGTGAATTTCATTCTGGGGTAAGAGTTGTTTCCCGCGCGTGTTTTTTTACTTTTTCGCATCGATTTTTGAAAATGAGAGGGTTCTAAATCACGGGACCGGAGTCCATCCCCCACATTTTTATGGGTTTTCATTGTCCGAAATGTGTTGCGATGCATCCTAATTGATTAGGTGTACGTCTGGTACGTATGTGGCCCAGTGATGGCTGTAATAGTCGTTGATTAGGTGATGGACATCTCGAAGGTTGTCATAAGGTTCCCAACTATTCTAAGTGGTATCGTATCTGTTCCAATTGATAAGAAATTTGGTCATCTTGCCTCTTCGTCAATGGCCAAGGATGTCCTTGATGACGTATTTGGTGTCCTCTTCCACTTGTATAGGAGGAGGAGGAGGGACATCTCTCCCAAGGAAGTTCTCTCCAGGGTCGCCAAAGTGCTTAAGTCTGCTGATATGGAACACCAGATGAACTTGCATAGTGTCAGGGAGTTTGAGTCGCGCAACCACGCGGGTTTGCATGCGCTAGATCTCAAACGTTCCCAACCAGTGGGGTTTGAGATTTGAATAGTCGGCTCTGCGAAGATCGAGCGAAGAAGGACTTTGTCGCCAGTGACAAAATCTTCGTCGTTGCGATGTCAACTGGCTGCTCGTTTTTTTTTTGCCGCTTGTGTCATTGAGAGAATTTGTTGTGTTTTGTCCCAGATGGTAGAGAAATCTCGGCATTGGACATCAGCCACGGGAATGTTGCTATGACTTTGTAGTCCTGCTGGTGTGGCGGGAAGCTTGCCATACAACACCTAAAATGGAGTTTGACCCATTGCAGGAAACATCGCTTAGTTGTATGCCATTTTGGCGGTCGGGAGTTTTTGTGTGCAAAGCGTCCTATGAGGTTTGCATGGTGTTCGTAGNCCAGTGACAAAATCTTTGTCGTTGCGATGTCAACTGGCTGCTCGTTTTTTTTGCCGCTTGTGTCTTTGAGAGCATTTGTTGTGTTTTGTCCCAGATGGTGGAGAAATCTCGGTATTGGACATCAGCCACGGGAATGTTGCTATGACTTTGTAGTCCTGCTGGTGTGGCGGGAAGCTTGCCATACAACACCTAAAATGGAGTTTGACCCATTGCAGGAAACATCGCTTAGTTGTATGCCATTTTGGCGGTCGGGAGTTTTTGTGTGCAAAGTGTCCTATGAGGTTTGCATGGTGTTCGTAGAAGTTGTTTGAGCGTTTGGTTGGTCCGCTCAGTTTGGCCGTCTGAGGATGGAAATCCGTTGAAAGCTGGATCCGACTGCCGTAGCGAGTCATCATTTCGCGCCAAAAATGGTTAGTCAATCGACCGTCCTTGTTGCTCATGATGGTCCTCGGTCCGCCATGCAACTGCAAGATGTTTTTTAGAAACAGCCATGCTGTTCCTTTGGTGATGACGGTGCTTGTTGTCTAAACAAAAGGAGACATTTTGGAAAACCTGACAAAGACCACGAGGATTGCTTCATATCCTTTGGGTGTGACTGGTAGTCCTATGATGAAGTCCATAGAGATGTCAGTCCACGGTTCTTTTGGAACGGGGAGCGAATGTTGAAGTCTGGGTGGCACGATGTGATGGGGTTTTTGTCAATTATATGCGTCGCATGATTTGCAGAAGTTGGCCACGTCAGATTGCATCTTGTCCCACCAATAGTATTTCACCAGCTTCTCCAGCATCTTGTCTTCTCCGCAACGTCCACCTGGATCTGTGTCATGGCACTCCTTGAGGGGGAAAACTACCGGGTGAGTGAATGATCACCTCCAAGAGGGTGCATCGTACCACAATTTAACCTTATCATATGATCAGCACCGTGCTGGTCATATCCTCCTACCAACAACTACGTGAGAAACGGATCTCGCTACAGCTGTAACAGTGCTGCCTCAACCATCACATTTGGTTGGCAACTGAGCACGTTTTCTGGGCTGGTTTTTCTTGGCCAGTACTCAATTTTGTAGTTGAATCCGGATTGAAGGACCTCCACCCATTGGGTTTGATGTTGACTTAGGTTTGGCTGCATCTTCCAATGTTTCAGCACATGGTGGTTGGTGCGCACAATGCATCGGCGGAATGAAAGATAGCACTACAATGTCTCAAATGCATGTATGGCTGCCAGTATCTCTTTCTCATGTATGGCGTAGTTGAGTTTTGGCCCCCAAAGTTTTCTCGACATGTATGCGACTGGCTTCTCTCCGTTGCAATGTTCTTGTGGGAGGACCGCACTGGTGGCTCGATTTGAGGCGTCCGTAACCATGACGTAGTGGACCGTTGCATTGGCTAATGGTATGACTTGTATGAGGTTAGAGAATTTTTCAAAGGAGTGAACGATTCTTCTTTGCTGTCTCCCCACCGCCACTCATTTTCTTTTCTAGTGAGTTCAGAGAGAGGCGTTGACATTCGGGCGTAGTCCCGTATGAAACGCTGTTAACAATTGCAGAAGCCAAGAAAACATGAACGTCTCGAATGTTGGTTGGCATTCGCCAATGAACGACTGCTGCTCACTTTTCAAATCCATGGTGATCCATTTGCTACTGATGACGTGTCCCCAAAACTCGGTCGAACGGCGAACAAAGTCACACTTCGAGAGTTTTCCTATTTTTTTTCTCTCATTGTAAAACTTTGAGAACTATTTGAAGATGTCCATTGTGCTCCTCCGGGGAGCAGCTGTATACCAGGATATCCTCGAGCTCGTCAAGGTACGGGCGGAGAAAAACTTCATTGCCGCCATGAACATCACCGGGGAATTCGTAACTCCAAACGGTATTACTGTGAACTCAAAATGCCCATAGCAAGTTCAGAATGCAGTCTTCTTGATGTCATCATCTACCATGCGAATTCAGTGATAACCGGTGCGTAGGTTGATTTTGGTGAAAATTCAAGCTCCTCGGAGTTGATTGAAAAGTTTGTCAGCTCGGGACAAAGGGTAGAAATTCTTAATAGTAGCGTCATTCAACGCCCGGTAGTCCATGCACATCCGCTTTTTACCTGTTTTTGCTTTTACAAATAGTACTGATGCAACATATGGTGACGTGGATGGGTGGATGACCCCCTGATCAAGCATCTCGTCAAGCTCTTTTTTTAGCTTGGTCAGCTCGTGACCACTCATCCGATGGTTTTTGCTGAATGCGATGGTCAATGTCACGTTGAGTTGGTAGAGGTTTTGGAAGTTTGTTTCGGAAGATGTTCGCAAACTCTTGGATCATTGGGCCGAACTCTTCAGGTACCATTGCAAACATTGTTGATGCTGATGAGGACGGTGAGGCTAATGAGTCTGCTGCTGCCACTTCCGCTTCCTCAGTTGGCTTGAGATGTACAAGCCACGCACAAGCTCCTCGTCATATGCAGTGTTTGGCCACGTTCACTGGTATCGCCTGCACAAGTTTTTACTTTTCCGCTATTGTGGTTTCTTCTGTTGCTTCCACCACTGCTGCTTCTTCTCCCGTCTTCAATTCCATGCATGGAAGTTGTCGCTTGACGCCATCTATTTCCACGTAGACATTGTCGCCTTTCTAGACAACCTGTGGATTGTGCTAGTACAGGAAATCAAAATTAAGAATGATGTTGTGGTCATTTGTTGGACAAGACCTTCAGACCGTTACATCTCCCTCTTGAAGTCGTAGTGGTTTTCCAAATCTCTGTATCAGCCATCTCCGGTTGATGGTTTTTCTGTGAAACACTCCTTGTTTGGTCTACAAACCTAGCTTGCGAACCATATCGTTTCTTATAAAACTGTAAGAAGCTCCTCCATTCCTCCATTCTTACATCCTGGAAGTTGAAGTCTTACTAGTATCACCATTTGGTCATCCTCCTATCCCTCATCGAACTTTGCAATCTCATAAACCCTCCACAGTGTCGCAGGCCATTTAGATGGACGATCGTTTGGCACATATTGCTCCTCACGGACAAGAGTTGCACCTTTCATTGCTACCCTTGGCCATCTCTCGACTCATTTTCCTATGACTCCCCCCCCTTTTGGCATACTACGTACTCCGACAATGGCAAGAAATGTGCCTGACGTTTCCAAAGTTGTAGCAGGTGCGTGTTTCCCTGTGGTTGACAGCGTCCACTTCCATTGGAGTCGAGGAGTCTCCCAACTGGATTTTTCTGTTTCCACGATAACTGTGGTTGGGAGGTTGCCAGATGTAGGATTCTTGGATCCGAGGGTGGTAGTCGGCGATGTTGATCCTTCATGTTGTTGCGATCATCCGCGATAAGTCATCTTGGATACCAAAATGGCAATTGCTCATCGAATGTCTCATTTGAGCTCACATGAGACTGTTGTTGTAGTGAAAATAGAGCTCGTTGGGGGCCATTTCTGCACCAATGATGATCTCGTGGAATCTTTGCGTATACTCTACAACGCTAGACTGCTGACGAAGACGCTTGAATTTGTATCATGCGTCATACTTCTCATTCAGTCGCCCAAACCGTACGAGCATTGTGCATGAGAATTTGTTCAAGTTGGTTGGTGTCGTCAGCGCGTCCTGCCATTGTGGATTCATCTACTCCATGGGTAGAAAGCTTGTGGTCAAGGATGAGAGACAGGCACCGTCGGCCCTCAATGAAGGTCCGCCGGTCTCCTGCTGCCATTGGATGGCCTGTAGATTACACTACCAACTTAGTGTCCTGACACGCAAAAGCGCAGTCGCAAGGTCAATCCATTATGGTTCATCGTTGACCCTAGCAGAAATGAAGTACGCCTCCAAACTCATCAGCCTCATCCGAATCGTTGATCAATAAGAATTTTCCGCATCGAATAGTTCTGTTGGGCCAACACAGATTTTAGGTTCATTCGAGAGTTGGGTATTTTCCTACACGTGCACCGCTTCTGGTGCGCTTGCATTGTGAAGAGTCTCCATCGTGACGTTGAGCTATTAGAGTAGATGGTTGTTGATCCCCTTGACCGTGGAGATACGGTTTGCCAGTTTCTCATTGATCCGCGCTTGTCGTCCGGTACCACTTGTCAAGCCTGCTATTGTCATCAAGGCCTTTGGTAGGGGTGGCTGGTTTACCGCCGTCTGTTCCACGACCGGATTGGTCGTCGAAGCAGTAGGGGTAGCTCCATCTTTTGCATAGCCTACCGCACTAGCGTTCGCTGCCGCTTCATGGTTCGCGTGCATAGGCATGTTGTTCTTCTCCATTGGCAAAGTCATTGCCGAGGAACTGCTGCTAGTTGTCGGATGCACTTGCTCATTTCACATCGCAGTCACGAGGTCTGCAATGTCTTGACGTGCAAGATGTGCTGACGGGTTGTGCAAGGTAGTCATCCCAATGGGTAAAGTAGTGGGATGCCTGTCTAGCATTGCTACGCTCTAATACCAAGTGTTATGTCAAACGGAGCATAGATGGTGAATAGGTAGAAGTTGCAAGGCAGAACACGATTTGATATTTGGGACACTTGAGCATTTTACAATTAGCGGTAAGTGTACTTCGATGAAAAGTGTTGAAATGATTGCACATACATATACGAGTGTTGATTTACGAATGAGGCATAGTCAGAGTCGTTGTGTCGATCTTCGAGTGATGCATGTCGAGCATTGTCATGAGTGGTTGGATTGAAGAAGCTCCACCGAGGAATCATGGGGCTTCAAGGGTCGACGGTGAAGATGTGAGATGCATCTTTATAAATCGAGAAATGTCTTGATGCATTGAGAAGTCGACTGAAAGGTGGTGTTACTTCTGTCATAGATTCTTGAAAGTGGTTAAAGTTGTTGAAAAGGTTGGTTAGGTTTGCCAAAGGGCAAGGGCAAGGGCAGTTGTCCGAATTTCCCTCGACCCCCAGAGTGGAAGTCAGGGTCTCAAGGCGTGGTGGGTTATTTGTGTAATGAAAGAAATGCCCCCTCGGAAGATTAGGGGCTTGTGTTTGTCTTGTATATAACACGTGCGATACCTCGCACGTGTTGGCACTAGTGGGTGTGGAGGCACCCTCAAGGATCCCTAGCTCTTACTGAAGCATGCTACCAATGTTTGGGCAGCCAATGGACACCAATGGTGAAGAGTGTGGAGCACAAGGATCATGGAAAAGTGTGGACAGAACACGTCGCATTCAGTAGATCTGAATAGAAACACGTTTTGTTACTTAGCATAGTAAGATTACAACAAATTATTATAGCCTGTGATCTAAGCTTTCCAATGCATCCAAGAACGCCCAAATTGGAGCAGTAGAGCCTCTGCTACGGCCGTCAAAGTAACCCTTGGTAGAGCCGAGCCGCCCACTATGCCCACGAACGGGAGACGCTTCGACGGTGGCATGTCGAAGCGCCCTTCTTGTCATTCCAACGTGGGGTGGGGCTCACCCTGGTCCAGGATAGCATCCACATCCATTCCGTCATGGCCCATGTGCCTTTGGAGCCCATTGGAGACGAACTCGGATCACTAGAGATGGATTATCCTGCCACCTATGGCGGGTACCAGATTCCACACACCCAACACCCGATTTTCGGGCTAGGCTAACTTTCTGAATATTCACTCAAATTGAGCGATTCAGAGCTCGATCCTGCACGGAAGAATCCAAGGAATTCAAATCTAAACCACTCCTCAGTGGTCGATCCAGGGAGTACGATCAACGGCACTTGTGGCAAGGGGCACACCATGTCAACAGCACGTACCGTATATCAAGGACTATTCAATGTTCTTTTGAAATGTCCTTTTCCATGTCTTAGAGGGGTTTCCACCATCGATTTTTTTTCACTTCAATTGAAACCGAGATTCCATCATATGTTTTTTTTCAATTTCATCATGACGATGACTTCATTGATACTAGTGTTTAACACACACAAGACGTTTTCCAGATATTGGGAGACATTCCACGTAGGCGCAGTTGGCTTTACAATTTTAAAGAAACAGCGGTGGGGGAATGATTCGATTTGTCATTATGGGAAAAAAGGTACAATTGCAAACAGTTTTCAGCCCTTGCCAAACAGTTTAGCAACCTGCCTCCTGCGTCCAATACTATAATCAAAACCAAAGTCATCGCCACCGGTTCAATGCCTTGGACTCAGCTTGTGGTCACACGTTCTTCGCATGATGCCCTTACAACCGGCTAGACTCCAGATTGCCCCCATTGTCGCGGGACCATCTGTAAGAAGCCCAAATTCTAAGGATACCATCTACATCACCCACTAGTTTCCCTAAGTTTTTACTATGTCACATAGGTTGTCCCTGTTTTTGGACTACAAAGTAACCCTATTTTAATCGCTTGGCTACTTGCGTTTTCGGTCCGTAGTGGACTTTTCTTAGCAAAATTGTGCAATGTGGAGAGGTGAGGAACATTCTGCGGTCAAGACAAAGATGAACGATTAGGGTGACAATGTTACGAAAGCAAAACCTAAGTGGTTCGCGAGGATGAGCTTCGGGACAAAAGACAATTTCAGAGGTTAAGACAAATGGAGCATTTGCATCAAACAATTTGTGTACTTCAACGATAAGTGTCAGGTGAGTCGATCCCAATGCCGAGGGTTAGAATGNTGTTGCGGGACCATCTGTAAGAAGCCCAAATTCTAAGGATACCACCTACATCACCCACTAGTTGCCCTTAGTTTTTACTATGTTACATAGGTTGTCCCTGTTTTTGGACTACAAAGTAACCCTATTGTAATCGCTTGGCTACTTGCGTTTTCGGTCCGTAGTGGACTTTTCTTAGCAAAATTGTGCAATGTGGAGAGGTGAGGAACATTCTGCGGTCAAGACAAAGATGAACGATTAGGGTGACAATGTTACGAAAGCAAAACGTAAGTGGTTCACGAGGATGAGCTTCGGGACAAAAGACAATTTCAGAGGTAAAGACAAATGGAGCATTCGTATCAAACAATGTGTGTACTTCAATGATAAGTGTCAGGTGAGTCGATCCCAATGCCGAGGGTTAGAATGAGGCATATGTTGGGTCCTCGGCACTTGAGTTGAGCAGTGCATGTGAGGTCGCATGGTGAGTGAGTACTTTGGGAGGCACCGCAATGAAGTTGAAGAAATTTGAGAACATTGAGGCGTGGTTTCATGAAGATCCTTTGCCATCAAGAAGTTGAACGAACAATATTGAAACATCGAAATAGTTTGTGACACTACTGTCGACCATCATGGAAAGTGGTTGAATTAGTCAGAATCGTTTGGAACGGAACACTGGAAGCAGGAACAGTTGACCAAAATTCATTTGACCGAGCGGCGTAGAAGTCATGAGTTCGACGTGTGGTGGGATATGAATGTGATGTCAAGAATGTCCCCTTGCTAATTTTGGGGACTCGTGTATATCAGGGACCTAACACTCCCCCCCTCCCTCTAGCTGCAACATCCTGGCGCATTAGTAGATGGAGGTTGGTGATGACGGTAGTAATCTTCGATTAGGTGATCGACGCCTTGAATGCTTTTGCACGGCTTCATGTTGTTGTGTGTGGCGTCATACCTGTGCCACTTGATAAGATACTCGGTTGTTTTTCGACGTTGTTGATGTGCGAGAATGTCTTCAATCACACACTCCGTATTCACGTCCAGTTGTAGAGGAGGTGGAGGAATGACTCTGCTGCCGAGGAAGTTCATACTGTGGTCCCGGTAATTTCTGACTTTCTTGATGAGGAAATTGGATGAATTGCCATGCTATCCAGTAGGTGAAGTCAAGTGACGACAGGGGCTTGCATTTGCTTGATTTCAAACGTTCCCAACCAGCAGGGTTTGAGCTTTGAAAATTCCTTTCCTCGAGGATTGATGTTTGTTGAGCTGAGGAGGACATGGTCATTAGCGCTGAACACTTCTTTATTGCGATGTCGGTCTGCCGCTCGCTTCATGGTTGCTTGTGTCCTTGTGAGAGTCTATCGTGTCTCCTCCCAAATTCTTGTGAATTCCACACGTTGAATGTCGATTGCGAGTATATTGCTTTGACTCTACAATCCTGCCGATGTGGCCGGTAGTTTTCCGTACACTAATTAAAAAGGAATTTTACCTGTTGCGGTGGACGTGGCGGAGTTGTATTCGAGTTCAACGGTCAATAGTTTAATCACCCAAGCGGTGTCGTGTGGTTCACATTATGTGTGGAGAAGCTGTTCGTGCATCTGATTGGTCCACTCCATTTGCTTGTCGGTTTGATGATGGAACACCATTGATGGCAGGATCCGATTGCCGTAACGCGTCATTAGTTCACATTAAAAACAACTTGTGAAGTGGCCATCTCTTTTGCCGATGATGGTATGTGGCACACCGTGCAGCCATACTATCTTGTATAGGAACAGACGTACTGTTCCTTCTGTGGTGATGGTTGTCGTTGTCAGGGTGAAGTGTGGCATCTTATAAAACATGTCTACCATTATGAGGATGGTGTCGTATCCCTTAAGAGTGGCGGGGAGTCCCATCACAAAGTCCATGCTGATGTTGACCTTTGGTTCTGCTGGATCAGACAGGGGTTGGAGTAGACCAAGAGGACTCGTACAACAAGATTTTTGTCTCTGACAGGTATCGCATGATTTTCTAAAGGCCAACACATCAGTCTGCATCTTATCCAACCAATAGCATCTTGCTTGCTTTTTTAATTTCTTGTCCTCGCTGAAGTGTCCACATGGGCAGATGTCATGGCATTCCTCCGATAACATTCTTCGCAACTCCTCTTTCGGTAGAAGAAAAATTTGGTGAGTGAATCACAATCGCCAGTAGGGATTTTCAAACCTGAACATGGTCTTGTCGTACCCGCCCAACTCCTCCTAAGCATTTGTATGTAGTCTTGTGAGGTACGAATCTTGTTTTAAAAGCAACGTGTTGATGTCGGCGATGAAATTTGGTCTTTGAGTTAGAGCGTCTGCTGGATTAGTTTTTCTAGGCTGGTACTCAATGACTTAGTCGAAGCTGAACTTGGGGTAATCCATTCATTGAGTTTGTTGACAACTTAGATCTGGCTGAGTTTTAAGATGTTTCAGCGCATGGTGATCTGTGCAGACGGTGCATCATCAACAGTCCAACAGGACTGCCATGTTTTGAACATTTGAACAATGGTGAACTCCACTGTCCAACACAAATGTGTTGGACAGTGGAGTTCTGTCTTGTGCACTACGTAGTTGAGGTCCGGTTCGCATAGTGTTTGAGACATACACACAACGGGTTCTCCACCACCATTGTCTTGGAGGAGAATAGCTCCGATAACTTGATCAGACGCTTCGGTGACCATGATGACTTTCACCGTTGGATTTGCCAATTGTAAGGCTGGTGCTAAGGTCATAGATTTTCTAGAAGATTTGAACACTTTTTGTTCGCTTTCCTCCCAATTCCACACAGTATTTTTCTCAGAGAGATCAGAGGGAGGCACTGACATGCGAGCATATTACTTTTTGAATCAGTGGTAGTAGTTGGAGAAGCCCAAGCAAATTTGTACGTCCTGAACACGTGTGGATGTCGGCCAATCAGCGGCCACCTCCACCTTTCTTGGGTCCATGATGATTTTCCCGCCACTGATGATGTGACCCAGAATCACGATTGAACCGTGACCAAAATCGAACTTCAAAAGTTTCCCAACATGTTTCTCTTCTCCTCAAACTTTGAGAAATGTTTGAAGACTTCCAGTGTGGATCTCTAGGATGCAGATGTACACCAGGATGTCATCTAGGTATATGACAACAAAGTCATTGAGATGTGGGCGGAATCTGTTGTTTATCACTGCCATAAATGTTGTGGGGGCATTCATGACTTTGCATTGCATGAAGATGAACTCGACTTTCCTGAATCTGGTACAAAATGCGTTCTTCTTGACAGCCTTATCAGATATGCAGAAATGATGATATTTGCCACATTGGTCAATTGTGTCGGAAAATTGGGGCCCACGGATTTGGTCAAAAAGTTTATCTACTCGTAGAGAGGGTATCTTTCTTGGTGGTGATGGCGTTCTGCGCTTGGTAGTCCACGCACATCCACATTTCTCCAGTTTTCCTTTCCACCAAAAGTAAAGGTTTCACGTATGGTGATGTGGAAAGTTTGATGAACCCTTCCCCGAGCATCTCATCTAACTGCTTCTTGACTTTGGTCAGCACATGATCACTCGTCCAATAGTTTCCCTTAACTTTCAGTCTACTACCCAGCTTCGGGTCTGTGATGGTCAATGTTTTACTTTGGAGGTAGCTCACCGGGTAGTTCATTGGAAAAAAATCCTTTGAACTCCTCTATCAGTGTTTCAAACTCCTCCGGTTCTCCTGCAAAATTCTCATGTATGGAGCCTGCGGTCGTCATCTTGACATCTATAATTTCTTCCGCTTCCACTGCTTCTACATAGGCTAGCCACCCTTGAGCTCCATGCTTCAGGTACCTCTTGGTCACTTCTAGAGATATCAGTGGATGTGAAAGTAGCAAAGGAAGATGTGGCTACCGCAACATCCTCTACTACTTCCACCTCTGCTGCTTCCCGTAACCGCCATTGCATCCTCGGCCGCTCAACCAGAGGCAAGTGTCATTTTCTGCTAGCAATGCTGATGTAGACTATTTTGCTGCTCTTATCCACCTGCAAATTGTGCTAGTATAGGAAATTTTGCCCGAGGACCATCTTTTGGTCACTCATTGTGTAAGTTCTCCAGATCGTTACAGAGTGCAGATCTCTGATTTGTGGTTAGAGTGGTTTGCGAAGTCAACGGATGTACAATTTTCCATTAACAATTTTCCCTTCAGACACTCCAGGTTTGGTCTGCAAACCTTGCATCTGAACCAAGTCATTGCTTACGAAGTTGTAAGAAGCTCCTTCATGTAGTAGTAATGGTACCATTCTGCGACTCGTACCCCTGCTCCCGTGTACTTGTCGCAATATTAGTAACTGTTCTTCCTCGTATCCCTCGTTGAACTTTGGGATCTCAGGAACCCTTGTTTGTGGGAATGTGAGCTGCTTAGATGGGCGATAGGTCGGCGCAAGATTTTTTAACCAGACAAGAGTCTCACAGTTTACTCCTGCCCTTTGCCATTTCCTGACTCGTCATCTTTTTTTATGAGTTATCCCCTTTCTTGGTTTGCTGATGCCGTTTCTAACCATCGCGTTGGATATGGCCCAGTTCAGGCAAGTCCATAAGAGCATTGATCACGTTTATTGATGGCGTCAATGCCCATTGAAGATAATGTTTTTCTGTGGGCTGCCACAAGAAGAATTGTAGATTTGGGGTCGCCAATGGTCGGATTCCAGTATCTGAGAATTGTAGTCGGCACTATCCATGCCATTGGTTGTTGCGATCATTTGCAGAAGGTTGTCCTCGATGTCAGAAATGATGATTTCTTGCCAAATTTCTTGCTTGAGGTTGTTGTAGTAGAAAAATAGTTTGTCAGGGGCGAGGTCACTGCCCGTAATGGTTCTGCAAAAATGCTGAGTATACTCCACCACACTAGATTGCTGACATAGACGTTAAAGCCTGTGTATTGCGTTACACTTCTCCTTCAACTTCCCAAAATGAGCAAGCGTAGCATGCGCAAAGTCATTCCACTTTTTTGGCAGCGTGAGAGAGTCGTGCCATATTGCACTAATGTACTTCAGACGTTAGTACGCCTACGGTCGACAATGCAAGAGCGGTCACTTGAGCCGTTGATCGGGCTCTGTCGATAACCTACTGCCATTGGATGGTCTTTTCATCAGACGGCCATTTATAAGCTGTTCCACTCAAAAGAAAGGCCCCGAGGTCAAATGTTTTCTTGATGTTGTTGACTCCAGTGGTGAAGGACACCTCTAAACTCACCTACATCCTGACTGTTGGTCCCTTCGGGTTTGCAAGATCAAACGGCTTGGGAAGTGCTAGGTAAATGTGGGGTTCATTCAAAACTTGTAACAATATTTGAATGAGCATTACTTGGTGTGCACGAAAAATATGAAGCTCCTCTTGTTGGAGTAATGCTCCTCACCATGGCAGGAGTGACTCCCAAAAAAGGAACACCAAAAAGACAAGCCAAGGTGGTTTAGTGGTTAATGGTGTCCACCTCTAGAGGAAGGGGCCCGGGTTCAAGTCCAACAAGATGAAATTCTGCCCTGCCTCAAGGGAGGTGGAAAATAGATGTCAGGAAGCTAGCTCAACCTCTAGAGTTCCTCTTTAAGTTTCTAGAAGGCCAGGTGAGGGTCCAGGAAGGTGGCACACCTTCTAGAAGGGGTGACTTGTCCTACAAGGCATCTAGAGGTGTCTTGGTCTTCTGGACACCTTCCCTCCTACTAGAAGCAAGTTGAGGAATCTAGGAAGCTTCTAGAGGAAGGAAGGGATGCCTTCCTAGGTGGGAAAAGGATAGCCTACCAAGGGCCACTCTAGAAGCCATAGAATCTGGTAGGAAGCTCCAAATATGGCATGCTTTGGTGTTCTGGAAAGCTTAGTTCAGTGGCTATAAAATGCCACTTCTTGTGAGCCTTGATAAAGTGTTCATTCCCAGTCAATTGAGGCCAAAACTATTTCCTCACTCTTTGACCAGTTTTCTGCCATCCTTGGAACTAGTTGCCTCCACAGTTTCAGTCTCTCCAAAAAGAGTTGGTGGTGTGAACCAGTCACTGCTAGGGACCCTCCAGGGTGCACACTCACCCTCAGGCCAACAAAGGGTTATGGGCCCACGCCTCTAAGGGGTTCAAAGCCAGCTTGATTTCACGCTTCCAACAGCAAGACATGGCAACCCGTAAGTAAGAGAGCAGCCGCGCTGTCCTTAAGTTTGATGGGACAGGCTTTGCCTTGTGGAGGTGGTAGTTTGAGGTCCTCCTCGACTACAAGGGACTGCTTGAGCTCGTGAAACATGATGAGACTGCTCCACCGGAGATTGCAACGGCTGAGGTGAAGGAGGCATACAAGAAGCGTAACAATAAGGTATTGGCGCTACTTGTGTCCGCGTTATGCCCACCACAACTTGGGCACATCCAAGGATGCACCCTGGCCGCAGACGCATGGTCAAAATTCTGCTCCATCTACCAGTCAAGCAACCTTGCCAATCAGCTCTTCATCTTCAAACGGCTGGTCACCCTCCGAGCCAACGAAGGCGACAACATCATGGAGATCATGCAGCAGATTGAGTCGCTCGCAGCGGAGTGCGTGGTCACTGTTTGGGAGGTCGACTCTCAGTTGCAAGCTATGATCCTCCTTCTGGCCTTACCGGACAGTTGGAGTCCCATGATCACAGTCCTTGGTGGCTACCATTCCGACAAGCTGAAGTACCCGAAGGTTGCTAAGTACGTGCGCAATGAGTGGATGCGACGTGGCGGTCAAGAGAGTGCAGCGGAATCAAGTTCAGCTTACACGGTTCATCCTCAAAGTGGAGGCCAAGGCGACAAGTGAAAGGGTGCCAAACAGGGCACCAAGAAGGGTGACAAGAAGGGGGAGTGCTTTAACTGCGGCAAGGAGGGCCACTACGCGCGCAACTGTCCAAGGAAGAAAAAAAATCGGTCGCAGCGGGGCGGGAAGAAAGATGAGCACGCCCTTATGGCGTACAACTCCACCAACTTGAAGGATCCGGGAGTTGCCGTCATTGACTCCGGATCAGGCCGCCACACGCAATGCAACAGGGCGGAATTTGTCACCTACGGCGCCTCGGAGAAACGCATGACGGTGGCCAATGGAAAAAAAGACGTAGCCGCCGGTGAGGGTAACGTGCGCATTGAGTCAATTGTGGATGGCAAACCTGTCACGAGGACAATCCACGATGTGCTGCATATGCCCAACTTTGGGGCAAACCTGCTCTCCATCAGCAGCCTTACCGACAAGGAACTTGAGGTGCTCTTCACAAAGAAGGGGGCCGTCATCCGCAAAGAGGACAAAGGTGAGGTGATTGCACGTGCCAAGAGCGAGGACGACTTGTACCTGCTATGCGCAAAGATCCGTAGCAGCCGGGCGGGGTCCAACGCCGCCAATCTTGCAACGAAGGATGGAGGAGACCTGGACCTATGGCACCGTCGACTCGGCCACATTTCTCCATTGACAGTGAAGGAGATGGTTAAGAGAGGAGTGGTGCGGGGTCTCCAAATCAGCGGCCTTGATGGAACCAAGGAGACCCTGTGTGAGCCATGCATCATTGGCAAATCAATGTAGCAGTTGTTTGTGGCCAAGGGGCCGCGCGAATCGGAAAAACTGGCCGTGGTACACACAGATGTGTGTGGACCGCTTGAGAGCTCCATCGGCGGAGCCTGCTACTTCTTCACCTTCATCGATGACCACAGCCGGAAACTCTACCTCTACCCAATGAAGCGGAAGAGCGAGGTCCTTGCGTGCATGCAGGAGTTTGTGGCAGATGTGGAGCGGCAAGCAGAGTTGAAGGTAAAGGGGTTCCGGAGTGACAACGGCGTTGAATACGCGGGGTGCCTTGGGTGGATGAAGAACAAGGGGATTGAGTGGCAGAATAAAACTCCACACTCCCCACAACAGAATGGCATCGCAGACAGAGCAAATCACACAATCCTTAACATGGTGCGATCTATGTTGAGCAACGCTGGCCTTACACAACGGTATTGGGCAGAGGCGGCAAGGACAGCAGCGTACATCATGAATCTCATGCCAACCAAGCTGCTGAAGGACCACGAGAGCAAGGTGTGAAAGACGCCACAAGAGGCGTGGAGCAGGAGGAAGCCGGTGGTGGGTCACCTCCGCACGTTTGGTTGTGTTGCACATGCAATGGTGCAGGCACGTGAGGGATGGAGCAAGCTGGACCCGCGTACCCGCCGGTGTATTTTCTTTGGATATGAGAGCGGAAACAAGGCGTACCGGCTCTTTGACCCAAGGAGGTAGCAGATTGTGCGGAGTCGCGACGTCACGTTGGACGAGAAAAGCCGTTGGACAGACAATGAGGCAGGTCTCTCCAAGAGGGGGGAGTGGATGCCACTCCTTGAGGGGGGGACGCCGGAGGACGTGAATGAGGGTGACATCCTTGCATCACAACCAACCAGAGAGCATTGCCTGAGGGATGGGCGAGCGGCAGAATTTATTTTGGCCAGTTCGGATAAGGAATCCGAAGCACCGGAGATGGACGTGGAGGTGGGGAGTCGACAGATGTCTCCAAGGTCTCCAAGAGAGGGGGAGCAGGCACTTGGAAAGGATGGCGCCGAAAGGGGACAGCAACAACAACAACCGCCTCAAGAGCCCTGCACAAGGAACCGTGTGCGATGAAGGACAAAAAGGTACGATGCCGACAAGGGCACCTGGACAGGGTTTGCACAAGTCTTCTTCACGCAAGAGGAGCGTGCATGTGGCACTGCACAAGAAGGATGGGGCTGAGTGGGAGGGAGCAATAAAATGTAAGCTCGCCTCCCATGAGGAGAAAGGCTCCTCAGTTGCAGGTTGAGCATGGACAACTGCCATGGGTGATGCGCAAGGGGGAGATTGTTGGAGTAATGCTCCTCACCATGGCAGGAGTGACTCCAAAAAAAGGAACACGAAAAAGACAAGCCAAGGTGGCTTAGTGGCTAATGGTGTCCACCTCTAGAGGCAGGGGCCCGGGTTCAGGTCCCACAAGATGAAATTCTGCCCTGCCTCAAGGGAGGTGGAAAATAGATGCCAGGAAGCTAGCTCAACCTCTAGAGTTCCTCTTTAAGTTTCTAGAAGGCCAGGTGAGGGTCCAGGAAGGTGGCACACCTTCTAGAAGGGGTGACTTGTCCTA
>SZWC01013747.1:67233-78300 GCA_023375785.1 Penium margaritaceum | reverse complement strand
ACAGACACACACACACATATACACACGCACACACACACACACAAACACACACACATGCACACATACACACACACACACACACAAACACACACACACACACACACACACACAACACACGTCTCCGTGCATCCTTGAATGAGTGAACGCTGCGTCGAAGCAAACGCATACACCAACAAGGCAAGTGCCTCCTTGTTGCGCTTCTTGTATGCTTCCACTTCCTCCTGCGTCGCGGTATCCGAAGGGGCAGTTTCTTTAACGTTGACCAGCTCAAGCAGGCCCTTGCCATTGAGGTAGACCTCAAACTCCCACCTCCACAAGTGGAAGCCAAGCCCATCGAACTTGGAGACGGTGTCGATGCTCTCTTGCTCGGTCGGTGCCATGGCACGTGGCGGTAGCGTGAATGTTGTAAAGTTAAGGTCCTTGTAGGCACGTGAGTCCATAACCCTTTGTTGGCACTACTGGTTGTAGAGGCACCCTCAAGGATGCCTTAGCTCAAACTGATGCACGCTACCAGTGTTTGGGGAAGCCAATGGACACCTTTGGTGAAGAGTGTGCTCACAAGGATCACGGATGTGAGTGGGTGAAAACCATCGCATTCAGGAGATCTGAATCCAAACACGTTTTTTTTACTTATCATAGTAAGATTACATCCAATCATTATAGCCTGTGATCTAAGCTTTCCAACGCTTCCAAGAACGCCCAAATTGGAGCAATAGAGCCCTTGCTAAGGTTGTCGAAGTAACCCTTGGTGGAGCCATCCACCTTGCCTTGCACGCTAGGCAACGGGAGGTGCTTCGACGATGACCCGTAGAAGCGTCTTTCCTCACCCAAAGTCAAGGAGAAGGTCACCCTGGTCAAGGAAGTCCCTCTAGTCACTTCATTCATGGCTCAGGTGCATTTGGAGCTCGTTGGAGACGAACTCGGATCACTGGCGGTGGATTATCCTGCCACCCATGGCGGGTATCAGATTCCACCCGCCGAATACCCGGACTTCGGGCTAGGCTAACTTTCTGGCTAACTTTCCTCCGTAGTGGTTGAACCAGGGAGTACGATCAATGGCACTCATGGCAAGGGGCACACCATGTCAACAAGTCTGACAACGTTGACCAATTTCTAAAATGGTTAACAGATGTATTATGAACCTTATCGAAATTTTGATACCGTTTGGTGGAATTCTTGTCTCGATATTTGCAAATCCCCTCGACTTCTTGGTGTAGTTTCATAAACTTACCACTCACGACATGACCTCGTGATAAAGTGCTAGGAAGCTTGCAAGCTTCCTAGCTTTGCTGCTACTGACGTGGCGACACAGTCCAGTCAGGTGGTGCACTAGCAAGCAAGCAGGTACAAGAAACAGCAAGAGTTAGGATAGGGACGCGCAAAGTCTCATAAGCTCCAATAATTTAGTGATGCAAAGATGAATGACAATTGACAAGTACACATTATTCATACGTACCGCGAAGCACGGCGGGTGATGCACGCGGCAATGTCAGTTTGTTGTGTACTTGTCAGTGACAACTAACTAGTACACAACAAACGATTAGTCACACCATTTTGGCTGTAACTCTACGCACTAATATCCAAACGCAACACCGTTTGAATCTAGTGATGCAAAATCTCAAGCCAGATGCTATGACTAGTCACACGCACAGGTCCGACATCGATCAGTGGATAGATAATGCAAAACATGGAAATTGGGCTCAGAAGCCAGTCCACCGAGAAAATTTTAGCGATTATAGAAAAACTACAGAGCATCCCAGCAAGCATCTGGGACATCGTGGCAGCTGTCCGGTAGCTACTGGTGGATGGAGCCACCATCCGTTGGTGTTTTAGTGCCAGCTGGGTCCACATTAGGGATCTACATGAGCATGGATATGGTTGAGTAGTCACAATAAGTTGTACTGAGAGACGGGGACGACTCACATCACAACACTCTCCCATGACCGCATGGTATGCATGTCCATACACGTGCAGAACTTACACAAGTATGCAACAAGATGCTCAACAGTCCATGCTCATACACCCCAATCTCAGCCACTCTCAGGCAAGGGACGAAGCCTGACAGAACAAATAGCCACCATGAACTTTCTTTGCACAAGTGCCTTGGTAAATAAGTTAGCCAGCTACATGTCCGTGCCGGCCCGGATGATGAAGATCACCTGTCATCATAAGATCATGCACAAAGTGATGCTCAACAATAATGTGCTTCATGCGTACATAGAACACACTATATTTGTCTGTAATAGCAAGAGCACTTTGGTCATCACAACGCAAAACGATGCAAGGCACAAACTGACGCAATTCACGGAACAGACATTGTAGCCACACCACCTCAAAAGCCCCAGCCTCCAGAGCAACATACTAAGCCTCTGATGAGTGATGTGTGATACAACTCTGCTTCCCGCTATGCCATAACACAGCTGTGCCACTCAGTAGGAACACGTAGCCTATCCTACTGCACCCATCAGGACTCCACACCCAGTCACTGTCTTTGTAGCCGTCGACTACCACTGCACACTACAGTCAAAAGCAGAGTCTGAGGTACGATGTGGAGACCACGTACTATACCACTCACACAACCGCGTGAAGGGCTCTCACTCAATTACACTGTGAAAACTGTGCAAGGGGGTTGACGGCGAAGGCAATGTCGGGTCATGTGGCAGTGGCCATGTACATCAAAGAGCCAATCAGGCGCAAGTACATGATCACATCCACTGTCTCCCCCACCTGGACTTCATCATCCACATTTAAAGCATCCTGCCCTTCAAGTGTGATGGGGGTGGAGGCTATGGGAACTGCACCAAGGAGGTCAGTGCACCGCTCCATAATGGTGGCGAAACGTGCCTAATGCAACAAGAGTGCCCGCCGTTGATGATCACACACGATATCCATCCCAAGAAACACAACTGTAGGACCAAGGTCCTTCATCCTGTATACAGCCTGAAGGACTGCCTTGACCTCCTTCACAGTAGCCGTCGAAGGAGACATAATCAGGAGATTATCCACGTAGAATAGGATGGCGGTGAAGCTCTCAACTTTCCATCTGAGAAAGAGGGACACGTCAGCATCACTCTGCACGTAACCGGCACATATCAATGTGCCGATGATCTCCATGTTCCAGCACCTGGATAATGTTTTCAAGATGTACAAGGTCTTGCGCAAGCTCCAGATCTTGTCACTGACCTTGAATCCAGGTGGTTGTACCATGTAGATCTCCTCCTCTACGGTGCCATAGAGACACTCGTTATTCACATCCATCTGTTGCAGCTCCTAGTCGTGGTGAGCAACAACCCCGAACAGATCGCGAGTGGTGGTCATGTGGCCAACGGGTGTGAAGGCGTCAATAAAATCTACTTCCTCAACCTACGAGAACCCCTCAGCTATCAAGCGAGCCTTATAGCGATCAAGTGTGCCATCAGGCTTCACCTTCTTGAAAAAGACCCACTTGGCTTGTACAGGCTTCTGTCGAGGCGGAAGATCGACAAACTCATAGACACCATGCTCACGGACGACTCTCAGCTCATCCTCACAAGCATCACACCACAAGCCTGCATCATGAGCTGAAAGTGCCTCCTTCAACGTGCTTGGATTATGCGTCTTCGAGGGAGAGCTCCGAGTGGCTCAGACACACGCATCTGGACTCGGTCTGACCACGACAAGGTCGGCTGCGGCATCGCAAGCGACCAAGAACTCTCAGGAGACCAGCCCGTGGCCGACTGGAGATATTCACCTCAATGTAGTCTTCCTGGAAAATCAAGCCAACCAAGGGCCTTCGTACCACTCTCAACACTACGAGTCAGGTGTCTAGGCATTGAGTCAACAGTCCGCTGAGCCCTAGAGGCCAGTGGTCAAAGACAACCACCGGGCTCGTGGGAGTAACCCAATATTGATGCGCTCACCTTAGGCTATGGAGAAGGCTGTTGGCCCATAGCCGCAGGGGGAATAGGTGCATGCTGGGGAGTGGGTATGACAGAGGGGAGTGACACCGGCACTAGATGAGGTGTATTAGGTCTGGTAGGACTGTTACGTGTATTAGGACGCTCGTACGGGATCAGGTGTGTCAGAGGGGATCAACACTGGCACGGGATCAGGTGTGTCAGAGGGGACTGACACTGGCAGGGGATCAGGTATGTCAGGGAACCAATGATGGTATGGGATCAGGTGTGCCAGAGCAGTCTAACACCGGCATGGGATTAGTTGTGCTAGAGGCGATTGATGAGGCTACTGGACCCACATCCAAAATGGTCGTATCATCATCAGCTGGAAACCGGACCACAGGTGAGGAGGCCCGGACAGATGCATCCATAGGTTTAGACTGCCCCATCCACGGGGAGGCCACACAACTAAGAACGTGGTCGGTAGCCAACGACAGAATGTTGAAACAAGTCGCGATAGGTGAGAGCCTCAAAGGAGAGAGAGCATCTTGAGACTCGACAATGCGATGGTGAGCAGGGTCCCAAAAGCGTCAGGCCTTTGACCGCGGGAAGATGCCGAGGAAGGTACGTATGCATCCTCAAGGTGAGACCTTGGATCCTTGTTAGTCCTCAGCATACCAGACACAGGCAAGGAACCCCCAAACGCGGGCGAGACGGAGATCAGCACTATGGCTAAACCACAACTCGTACGGCGTGATATGGTCTAGAAGCGGACCATGCAGCAAGTGGTTCCAGATCCGCGTCATATAGGAGAAGCCCTCAAAGGCAAAGGACTCTGGAAGCCCGCACTCAAACTCTAGGGTGAACAAAATCCTCAATGGTATAGTTCCAACGCTCAGACACACCTTTCTACTATGGTATAGCAGGGGCGGAGAACTGGTGAAAAACACTGCGCTCAGCAAAGTAGGCATCCATATCGCCTAAGAACTCACCACCACGATCTGAGCGGAATGTGTGCAAGGTGTGACAACATTGATACTTTACTATCACAAGCCACGGGCGGACCGCCAGTGCGGCGTCGCTCTTGTGGCGGAGGATGTAGACCCACCACATCCGAGTGAAGTCATCGGTCAGGGTGAGAACATATCGACCCCGATCATAAAGGGAATCGACTTGGAGAGGATCGAGAAGGTCCAAGTGGACCAACTCTAGTGGGTGTAGTGCCCGGGAGGAGGATTCAAGGTAAGAGCATCGATGCACCTTACCCTGGTCACATAACAGACAATCGGTCTAGAGTGGCTTCTCAATGCAAGCCGCGTCAAGACCGAGGGCTGGCTGAGTTTGAATGAACTTGGACATAGTATCCAAGCTCACATGGCAGAGGCGGCGATGTATCAAGCATTTGTGCTCAGGGGAGAGAATATCAGTGATAAACACATGCATAGAAGAGAGAGGGAGAGAAGATACAGAGGGAATGCAACGAGACACATGATAGAGGTCATCAACAACAAACGCACAAAGCACGATGGCACATATGTCAAGAGCAGTCACTATGACAGAGTCAGTAGAGTGCTCAACAGTGACACCCATCCTAGTGCATGCACGAACAGAGAGCACGCTGAGCTCAAGAGCGGGGACAAAGAGCACATCAAAAATGTACAAGGGGCTAGACGGATCAGCAAACAGCAGAACCTCAACTCCCTACAGAGTTAACGAGTGACCAAACCTAGTGCAAACGGACTGAACGGATGCAACGGGACCGAGTCACTGCCACGACAGGTCAGGTGATCGGTGGCACCAAATTCAATGATCAAGGTGCCACTCGGCTCATGACCAGTCATCGATACTGAGGAACATGCCACATAACACTTTGCCTCTACTGGACGCATAGCAGAGGCCTCACGACAACGACGAATAGCACGAATATGTGACTCGTGAAGCAAGTCACTATCGTCAGGTCCATCCAAATCGCAAGCCAAATGAACTCCACCACAAGCGTCATCACGGACAACAGACGTAGTAAGACAAGCTATATTAGGACCACTCGTCTGTGACAACACACTCGCACATCCCTGAGTACGAAGCACCAGCAGCTGATGAAGCTACAAAATTGTGCAATCCCGAGGGTCCATAGCACCGCTGCCGCCTGGTGAAACGAATGTGTCTGCTACAGTCATGCACGTGGCGCATCCCTTCCATGTGTCACTCGAGAAAATCCGCTACATGTACACCGCCTGAAGGTTGTGCATGATCCAAGTCCAGTCAAGAGGCCGCTCACACTTTGCGTAGCAGTGAGCGCCTCCACAATTGTAGCAATGGAAAGAACATCCACTGCCACCACTCGCGAGTCGCTGCTGCTACTGCTGTTACTGTCCCTTTTTGCGTCGTTTCTTCCCCTTCTTCTCTTATGTGGCCGTTGTAATGCCCTGAGTGTGGCCGCTCGGGGTAGAGGAGGAGGAGGAAGCGGTGGAGGTGGGACAGGTGAACTGGGATAGAGGCTTTGGAGGGGTCGCAGTCACTGCTGCAATAAGTGGACTCTCCGGATGGGCGATGGCAGCCTCATGAGCAAATGTGGCCGGGAGGAAGTAGCGATGGGCTCAAGGAATCATCTGTAGTGACTTCGAAAACTGAGAGAGAGCCACACGGTCAAAGCCCATAAAGAGCTTCACGTGGTCCAAGTGCGCCCCCATCATGATGGTTTCGAATGTCCACAACTACGTCCCTCCACTGGTCCCAAGGCATGTGTGAAGGCGCATCACGTGCCTCCAGTAGTCAGCTACAAGCTCCGTGGAACCCTGACGGAGTGAGTGAAACTCACATAGTCTGGCCGCCCTCATGGCATGGGTCTCCGCAGCGAGAAGTGCCAGGGCCAGCTCCCAGCCCAGGCACGGATCTGCTTCAGTTCCGGTCCCAGTCTCACCCAGGAGGGGTCGGAAGTCGACCATAGTCTCTTGCGGCATGGCGTATAGGAGACTTTGCATCACTCTCACTGTTTTCTGGACCTCATGAGCATTGCAAGTCTGGTATTGGCTGTGGTAGTAGGGCCATGCACCCTCGGAGTCGGCCCAAACCTGAAACATGGTATCCCAGCAATCAAAGCCCTCATTGTTGTCGTAAGGGGGTGGAGTTGTCTCAAAGTCCTTCGGTCGCCGCTCCATGGGGAGGGCAACCTCAAGCTTGGGAAATGGTGGGCGAGGCACAGGGATACCACCAGTAAGAGAAATGCCACCACAGGTAGATGTTGCTGAACGACGTGGCTGGTCGCGTCGGCGAGAAGGTGACGGGGTGACAGGCTGGGATCCCAGTCGCAGCTCAAGAATGCGCTCCTCAACGACGCAAATCTTGTCCTCACGTGTGTCATCCTCCATTTTCTCCGTGTCCCAAGTGTCAACAAGTGATGAGGGGTGCTGAGGTCACGGTGTCGTATAGGGCATAGACTGCTGAACGGATGGTGCAGCTCCAGCAGGTCCTCTTAGTGTCGGTTGAGACCCTTGGAAGAACCCTCAGTAACTCTTTGATCCATCGTAGCGTGTCGATCTGATGGTGTTGCTGGCGGTGCATCCCATCCTGCATTTGACGAAGCTCGTCGATCGCAAGTGACTGCGAGAGGAATGACAACTCACTAATGCACATTATAAATACTTGTCGCGATGCACAATGGGTGATGCACGCGGCAATATCAGTTTGTCCCAAAACCGGCCCAAGACCACTGTTTGGCCGTAACTCTAGGCACATGTATAAAAAAACACTGTCTTAGCCTAGAGATACAGAATATTGAGCTAGACGCAATTGGAAATAATTTAGGGCATGCAGGCCCATGCAAAAATGAACATGAGCTCTGTGTGTGAGTGCGATGCAAAACGGCAAGAATTTGGCTAAGTCTGGAACGCTGAATATAAAGAACAAGGAGGGATTACAAATGAGCCCCTAGCGGGCTTAAGTAGGGGCGCCGGCAGCTAGCCGCACCGGGCCCCGTCACCCCCGCTGAGCCGAAACGGGTCAGCGGGGAGAACACACTTCGTACACCACGATAACAATAACGGTGGTCTCCTCGAGGCACCGGCACAGCTCTCCGAGTACCCGGGTCTCGACCACCGAGAAAATAGGAACAGTGCCAGAAAATCTCAGAATCAGCGTCCAGTCATCACAGACGGCTTTCCGAACATCGGAAGCCCCACAATAGCCATCGGGTCTCCTCGTCGCACCGGTACAGTCAACCGGGTGCGCGGGTCTGAACCCACCGAGAAAACTCTCCTACCTCCTGACAAGCCCACATGGCTGCCGGAACGCATCGACCGCGTCTCGCCGGCGCTGTCGTAGGTGCTGGAGAAGTCTCGGTGCAGTCCGGAGGCCCGTCGTGTCGTCACGCTCTCCTCTGCTATATACCCCGATGTGGGTATATCGGTAAACTAGCAGTGTCGGTCGTGACGGGTGGAAGCCACACAAACCAACACTCCCCCTGGCTGACATAGCCGTCCACGGCAGAACGAAGGCATGGAACAACAATGTATGGCAAGCCACAACATGCATGTGTCAACTGACACAAACACACACACACACTCATCTGCTATCCATCTAGGGTCTCCCTGGACACTGGCACAGCCCACCACGTGTCTGGGTCTCGACCATGAGAGGAGTGCTGCACACGCTCACAGACCAGTGTAATGCACATACACATGTCATGCACATGTCAGAGGACAAGATGGTCTCCTCGTGACACTGGTACAACGCACCAAGTGTCCGGGTCTCGACCAACAGGGTGTTGCCATGTACATGCAGCTGTGCAGGCACGCAGCATGAGCCACATGCGGGATGCTGTAGATGCTCACAACAGAGCCTGGACCTCCCCATGCATCTCCCATGACGTCGCGTCAGGTCGAGGTCCACACAACAGACGCTACGACTGGTCAGACGCACAGGTTCAGCATCGAGCAGTGGACAGATAATGCAAAACATGCAAATTGGGCTCAGACGCGAGTCCACCAAAAGCACTCTAGAGACTAAAGAAAAACTGCAGAGCATTCCAGCAAACAACCAGGACGTTGTGGCAGCTGTCTGGCAGTTGCTGGTGGGTGGAGCCACTACCCGTCAGTGCTCTAGTGCCAGCTAGGTCCGCATCAGGGATGTGCACGACCATGGACATGGCTGAGTGGTCATATTAAGTTTTAAAAACAGAAGGGTATGAAACACATCGCAACACCTCGCGCGCGTCGCTCCGCTCGAGTGTCGAAGACGTAATACATGCCTTATTGCGATTCTCATCATTATACATGAGCGCTTGAATTATCCAAAATTAAAATCGAATGAAAATTACTAATTAGAATAATTTATCCATTTTCCGAATTCCACGTATCTTCCACGGCTTCGAACCTCATCCCTGTAAACCACTGACGTCTTGTTGAGCGAAACAGAGTGTCGATTGGCCAAAGATGCCCTCAACCCCTTTATGTCAGGATATATACGTCTAAGAGTGATTTTAGATGACTATGTGTATAGGAATTTCCATGCATGCATTTAAAGAACCCCAAAGCAAGACCACCACTTCGGTGTTGGGATTGCTCCACATCAACCTGGTTGCTGCCTTTTTTTTTGTTGGTTCCCGTGGTCGTGACCGATGGGAACGGGAGGGTCTCCAAGACGCCAAAACAAGCCCGGGGATTGAGCCCGGCCTCCCAAACAAATCACAGCTTATATAGTCCGGGATATTTCCACAATCTGGATGCTGCCACAGGCCCAAAGAACGTTGGCTGAGGCCACTAAAACAAACGCAGTACGACGAGGCCATGCTCATCATCGTGCGAAAGCTCGTTAAGAACGTGTGGCTGGGCTTTGCGCGATCCCATCGATCGCACATGCGAGAGTGGGACCTCCCCCCGCGGATAACGAAGGGGCAGCAGCCGCCTACCACATCGCCACCACGTGTGGCCGCCCTTTCGCCTGCGCCCTGCGCGCCAAGACAGACAGGGGCATGGCATGGCATGGCATGGCCCGCTGGCTCGGGTGGTTTGTGGCGGCCGTACCGTTCGGCCGTACCGTCGCTTTTGGAGTGGCTGGGCGACCACGTGAGGGGGCGCTGCCGCTGGTTTTGGGGGGTCATCCTCATCTCGAGGGAGTCCGCAAGTGGACGCACTCGCGCGACGTCGTCTGCTGTCTCATCCTCTCTCCAGCTCTCGCATCGGACGACCCATCTCTCCGGACCCCTTGCACTGCTGCTGAGAGGAGGGTGAGGAGGACAGCGTCGCAGCGAGGCCATTTGGGTGCAGGCGTGCCAGTGTGATCTCCTCCTGCCTTAGCGCGGCAAGCACACGGCACGCGCCCAAGCAGTTACCAAGCACCCCTTCCCGACACGGTCTCCGCCGTCCCTCCCATCCAACGCTTTCCTTTTTGTACATATACATACGGCCGCCGTCGCCGCCTCCATCGCTCCGCATCTTGTCGGCGTCGTTCGACTGACCCTTTCCTCAAGTCTGGTGTTCCCCGTCGACTGAAACGCCCCTGTTCCTTTGCCTGTCTGTCCGCCACATTCAACGGACCCTCCAACGGCGGCCGATCAACCCGTCGGATTCAGAGTGATTCCTCGAGCCCCACTCGGATTTTGAGTAGTTCCCAATGGCGACCGCAACCACGACGGCCGCCGCCGGCCGACTTCGCTGCGGCGGCGCCTCCCCTTGCTCGCATCCCTCGCCATCTCCCTCGCGCTCTTCCTCTGCCGCGCCGTCGCTCCTGGCGGTGCGCGGGTCCACCGCCACCGCCGCACCTTGCACGGGCAGCAGCAGCAACAACAGCAGCAGCGGAAGCAGCCGTCGCCGATCCGCCGGGTAAGCACACGGACAGATGGAGGGACGGGTGATAGGCTGGGCGAAAGGCGTGTCCACTGCGGCGTGGCGCCGGCAGGCCACGTCCCGTGCACTGGAGGCTGCATGCATTGCGCACACGCGACTGTCGGCGTTCGGCGTTGAGCCCGCAGCGAAGTGCGGCTCAGATGTGTGCGGTGGAGTGCAGAGACAAGTTGCCTGCCGGTTGCCCTGCTGGCAGCCTGCCCGTGGTCCTTTTTCCCCTGCTGCAGCTGCGGCTGCAGCAGCAGCAGCAAGAGGAGCAGCAGCAGCAGAAGCAGCAGCAGCAGCAGCCATAGCAGTGGCGAGAGGAGGAGGAGGGGGGGCAGGAGGAGGAGGAGGAGGAGGAGGAGGAGGAG
>SZWC01013746.1:63069-78301 GCA_023375785.1 Penium margaritaceum | reverse complement strand
CTCTCTCTCTCTCTCTCTCTCTCTCTCTCTCTCTCTCTCTCTCTCTCTCTCTCTCTCTCTCTCTCACACACACACACACACACACACACACACATACTCTCTCTCTCTCTCTCTCTCTCTCTCTCTCTCTATCTCCCCTCCCCCCACTGTCTCTATATCTCTCTCAAATTCTCGTGCTCTCTTTGTGTTTTTACGACTTCCGCTTTGCTTGAGTGGCCTCAAGCGACAAAAGAAGGCAGGGACGACCTCGTCAGCATTTGGGCGTGCGACACGGAATTCAAATGACCACGCAT
Source organism: Penium margaritaceum (assembly GCA_023375785.1). Lineage (NCBI taxonomy): Eukaryota > Viridiplantae > Streptophyta > Zygnematophyceae > Desmidiales > Peniaceae > Penium > Penium margaritaceum. Next base: position 78,008 of record SZWC01013746.1, on the reverse strand, counting down.
ATTTTTTCAATATGCTCAACCGGTTCACAACTTGCACTCTCGAGGGACACACAAAGAAGAATGTGTGCCATATCTCTTATTGTGTGCACGATGAAGAGCGACGACTACTAGATACCTGCTGGTTGTTGTTCTCATGTTGTTGTCACTGAGTAGATTCTATAGAACATGTTATAGTACTGTCTTGTTGTGATCTTCTACAGGTCTTCCCTTTTGAACGAACTGTTTAGAATCTCATTTACCTTCATGATATTTCACTATTGTGGTCGACTGTTTGTTTATAATGTTGACTATGTTGTACAAGAAGAGAGGACAACTATCGGATCCTTAAATTGAACAATGCAGGTAAAATCTTGTGTAAAACATTAATCTAGATAGTCTCTTTATAGACATACTACCTAGACATAGTCATAAGCACAAAACGGAATGATAGATAGTGTATTCCCCATATCCTAGTCGGTTGACCTCCATAGAATTTGATGATCGAATGGTTGTATATTGGTCTCTCCATCTAATCGATTTGTACCATTGTGCACAAACAACCGCAATGAAAAGATAAGGAAAGAAGCCTCACTGTCCACGTAACGGTTTGCAATGCCTCGTGAGATCATCCACGGTTGTGAGCAATGGAGGGACGCACCAGAAGAAGAGGTATTGGTGGGAGAACCCTCGAATGGATTAGTAGGCTTAGGGCCGATAGGCCCATTTAAAGAATCCTTTTCTCGTTCACATTGCGAGCGAGCACATCAAGTTACTGGATGGCCACGGTCACGTGATTGTGAAAAACACAAAAGTCTAGCGGCCACATGTCCGAAGATTCTTGGCTGGACATATCCCACATCCCCGATAATTTGTACAAAAAAACCAGACCAGTTGTCAATGAAAAGGAAATATTAGAATTTTGGTCACATAAAGGAATAATAAACATAGATTGAAACAAAAATTCTCTTGAAAATGGTAAAGAATGCAATAAAAAATATCGTGTACCCACTTATCCTGAATAACTGGTACTCCATCCGTGTAGCACAAACTTATTTGCAATAATGGATGCGGTACGCATGATATCGCCCGCTCCAGGAGAAGGGGATAAAGGATGCAATTTTGCATAAAGTGATTAGAGAATGTATATTGCGTGAAAACTGGACGAGATAAAATCCGAAGGCCCGAATAGTGGATAAAGCGGAATTAGGCCATCTTCTCATCCCCTTATTCTCTTCTTTCCCAGGTGCTAGAGACTCCCTAGTGCAGTGGGTCACGAATTTAGAAGATTAACTTCAAAACCACGGTGTGGTGACTGTGGTGGCATAGAATATATTATTCCCTACCACCTGATTGTACTGGCCGTGGCAGCCTATGATAGTACAAATAACTACCGCATGCTCCTTCCATCAACGACGGCTTAGAAAAATGGAAAATATTTCCTATTGGCCTCACTAACGGTAAAAGAAGAAAGGAATACCCAGAGAGGCCATCCCTCAGAGTGGGTCGAATTGGGTCCTCGTTCTTCAGTTGAGGGAGTGACCATACCGTACTGACACCCATAATCGTTTAAAATAATTGTTTTTGGTTCGCCCATGTGTTCCCTGAAATATTATGAGTAGTACGGACGAGTCACCCCTAAAATTCCTGGATAACCACTTGTTATTTGCCTATCTTGCTCCCAGAATAATTGTCCCTAGTGAGAGCAAAAAGGAGGCACGAGTGAGAGCAAACGCGAGGCACGTAGTAGTCTAGACGAGGTTCAATCTGAAGGCCTCACATGATCGAAGCTCGAACATTCGACTTTGTCACTCGAGGTTCTCGCACATTAGGACATCTTGGGACTTGAACGGTGGGAGAATTCAAAAGTTTCTGAAGTATGGGTAGGTGGAAATAGGCAACCACTATAAGAACTAAAACGGACCCAATTTTGGGAGAAACCAGGAATCACCAAAAAGGCTCCAAAAAAGAGTAGAATTTGCCTCTCAGTACGGTGTATCCACAGAATTCTCGATATCTATCACCATATCCACGTTTCGCACATTAACCACGCCATATCCAAATTTGGGATTTTTTTGCCCTTCATTAATGCTATATCTAGCAAGCATGAAAAAACACGGTATATCCAAATGAGCACGTAATGTCGACGTCGCATGTCATCCAGCGACAACATGCTGATGTTGTCAGACATGAAAGAAAAATCACAAACCCCTCAATGGAGGGATTTGTGGCTTTTCTCACAAAGGATTGCGAGGGATTTGAGTGGGGGGTTCGAAACACCCCATGCGTTATAATGGAACCTGCTGTGTCCTGATACCACGGGACCCACCAGGAGCCCGCATAAAATCAAAACCCTAAAATCCCGAGTGTAATTTGGAGTAGGGTTTGAAAGCGGTTTGCTTTTATTAAATGGTTTGTTCCCAAAAAAAGACTTGAAATAGGTGTTTTTGCTTGATCGCAATCAAGCAATTCGTATTTTTTTGTTGGACTCGCAAACCCCCATTTGTGGAAGTAGGATTTTATGTTTGCGTGGACGGATGTAGCGTGGCAGTACCACGACGACCGGTCGACAGAGCCACGTAGCTCGAGCGGGATCACCTGAGATTGTGGGTGGTGAGACGAGATGGCTTGAGGGCCGGAGACCCTCAAGCACGATTTTGTCCTAGTCGACCAAGGATTCTATCGAATCCATTGTATTGACACCAGAGCTCCAGGGCTCGAATCCCATGTTGGGATTACCGGAGATGCCGAGGCGGCTCTCACTCCTAGTGGGGGGGAGTGTAGCGTGGCAGTGCCACGCTGACCGGTCGAAGGAACCACGTGGCTCAAGCGGGGTCAACTAGGAGTGTGGGCGATGAGATGGGATGGCTTGAGGGTCTCCGACCCTCAAGCATCGTAGTTTTGGCCTAGTCGGCCAACGGAGCTCACGCAAACATGGAAAACCCTGAATCCGTGAATGGGGGTTTGCGAGTCCAAAAAGAGACAAAGAAAGCTAATTGCTCAATCGCAATTCTCGCGATGGGAGGGTGACACATCATCCCTCTCGCTTCGCTTGATCGGTGACTTGCGTCGCCAATTGAGCATGGCCATCAAAATGGGTATGCATTAGTATTTGTTTAACTTTCTGGACATGACGTGGTTAATATTCAACTTATGGATACATTAGGCTTGTGTTGACGCTTGCACGGATACATCTGCTACCCGACTAAACTTTGAGTTTCATATTGACTTTTTTTCCCATGGTCGAATTTTGTAAAAAAAAGGTTGTTTGTCGAACTCAAAAGCACCACCAAAATAATTGTGAAATGACTTCGTCGATTTTAACTGTCCACCCATATGTTTTTTCCTGACTCGGAACTGGGTACTCGATCTGGTGTGACTTGCATCCAGATATTGCATTATTTAATTTTACGTGCTTGACGATGTTCAAGCACACGTGGTGCATTTCGGTGGCTGTCTAAGCCATCAAACACTCCCCATATCCTATTTGCCATTCAGTAGAACAACGAACGTGAGCGTGACAAGCCCTCGACCATTCAAAATGCCAAATGTTCGAATGCTCCTTGCTCGAAATAATTATGGAACAATTATTCATCGAATCCAAAATTCATTGGGGTACAACGCCCCTTTTTAGTTGCAAGCACGACTGCATGACAAGTAGCTGACTGTCTACGACTAAAAGGGCAAAGTGGTGATGGCCTCGCCACATGCCCTCCGTGGACTGTAAATTTGAGGAGCCACCGCTGCGAGCATAGTAGCCAAGTCAACGGACACCGTTTTGTTGAAGACAACTTGCACTGAACTCGATGAAACCAAGAAGCATGCGAAAGTCAAACACGTGCTCGGTGAGCACGTCAACATGCATGTGGATGACTCCCACGGGTCAGAGGCGAACCACACTAAGGGGAACCTCAATCAAAAGAATGATGACTACGACGACATTGACGAGGTTCGCGGCCATCATTGTTGTCGGAGAGCCCAATTGAGCAGGTCGCTTAAAAAAGGCAAGATGCCCACCAAGTCACATCAAGGTGCCGATTGTAGTAATGACGCCAAAAGCAGCCATGCAGGGAGATCTCGCGAGCTCGAGCCTAACAATGCCACCGTAAGGTCAATTCACTTTGCTTACCAAAAGCTCGTGAAGCTGGTCACCGAGGCGGCAGGACAGCTCAAACTAAACACTGGAGACAAAAGTACACCACCACTCATAGTAAGGGGCGTGAACCCCCCATCCTATGACGACGAAAAGGAATTTCCATGCCCCCTCCAGCGTCGTGGCTGGCGACAACTTCATTACGAAGGTGGACCTTCTTAGGGATGTGTATGTGATTTTTCTCTCTCCTCCATTAGACGAAGGAAAATAAATAGTGCAAGGCTCTTGAGGCTATTGTCAAAGCTTTGGCAGTATCAGAGCTCAAGATGGTGTTCACCAAGCTACTGGCTCACCTCGGATACAACATCACGGATCTTGATCATGATCGTGATCGCTAACTTCATATACTGGCCATCCATGCAAAAAACTCAACAAGGTGTTTCAAAACATGAAATTTATGGAGGGTGCAGCATCGGCCAAAGCACGTCATAGTTGTTGTTGCCACCACTAGTGGCAACTGGGACCTACAAGCCTCAACGACCCGCGTGCCGATCATGAACACTTTCTTCCTTCATACTGTTGAGATCTTCCATAAGGGCATGGAGCACATTCCTTGTATCCATAAACATCTACATGGCCAGTAGGAAGATCTTCCCCATGACACTACTTCAAAAAAATAACTAGAGTGTGTGGTCAACGAATGGGGCGCACAACTGCCTAACCTAGAGCGGCATCCGATGTCGTGGGAGGCCCTCTGTACCATCATAAGTAATAAATACACCCAACTCAAGGAGGTTTATTGATCCTTTAAAAAACTTAAGGACTCAAACTATTGGGTAGTCGACTCGTGTCTCACCTAAGTGTGTAGACCGTCCTTGTAGAGGAAGCTGAAAGCTTCACCGAGGACAATGGTACCCATACAATTATGTACCCAGATTACTTGATGCGAGGGTACTTGCATTATGGTCTCGCCAGCAAGTAGCAAATGGACAAGACAACCACAACAGCAACAAGCCAAGCTATAGGAAGCTATTGACTAGATGGGTAAGTGTATTTGGCAAATCCAAAGTACTACTTGGATTTACGGCCAAACACACGTGCATAGCAAAGCCGTGACATGCGCATGGACCCTATAGGGACTGGAGGGACAGTCGAGTAGTACGGAGAAGCTAAGAACACGCTATATGTGAACCCCTCCAGTCAACAATAGTGGCATGAAAAAGACCCATAACCACAAGCACAGTCGTGGTAACAATGAGCAACAAGCTGTACGTGAACTTCACAACTCTGCCTTATAAAAATGGTTATGCCACGATTGCGTAAAACCTGGCCAATCTAAGGGTCAATATCTTCTGGTGTTTCCTGTGGTGCACAAGAGACCACTGCATTGGCTATAGTTACAACACCTTGAGGGGATGGTGTAGTAAGATGTTGCAAATAGGGCCATGGACAGCATTATGGTTGTAATGATGGAATCGGCATGGGAACGGGCAAGGCAACAGTGCGCATTGTCTCCACTAGTGGGGACCACTTTGAGGGTAAACGGATCACGAGTGTGGGTTCATGCCTTTGGATGAGGATGTCAGAAAGTTCATTTTTTGACAGGTTGAAAGTTCCTAGTTCTTTCATCCTCTCCTATTTAACCACACTCCACAGTTGCTGGTTGTGATTGTGCACTAGACATTGCATCTCCAGACGACATCCAAGATCGAGCCTGCATAGTGGTGGTGATACTGAGCATTGTACATGAATTGTATAATGTAGTAATTGAAATAAACATCCTCAAGACAATGAGCCCAGTCACACTTTTGTTACCTCTGGTTTAAAATTCTGACCTAGTCAAAGAGAAAGACAAACAGGTACTTTCCAAATTCACACATGGACACAAGATTTGGACCTGAGTGGGGGGAACACGGGGGATACCGTGTCTGCCATAATGATTCCTTGTTTAAGACAATCTTGACTTACCATCATCAAGCCATTCAATAAGCAAAGTCAAAGCATCATGGTGATGGATTTCAAATGACACCAAGCTGGTACTATTGTGAATGTGTTGGTTGAAACTAAAGGGGATGACACATTTGTTAGCATTGGCTTCACTTGACAGGTGGGCTGAAGTACAAGCCATCAAATGACGCATTGTTGTGGGTGACAACCTTATGGTACCCGTGATTGGTACCTAGAAATTGAAAACTTGTATTCTAGGATACACACAGAGTGTCAAGTCAAAGCTACTCAACTTTTTTTACCCTAGTGGGTTATCCTGAGTCCTGTAAAAGTAAGTTTATAATGCACTTTGAATGAACTTGCTTGATCTTAAAAAGGGACTGTGCCGCCTTACCTTGACTGTAAGGATAATATAATGATCAATCCAACGTAATATCCACACAAGCATGTTTGCAATGTAGGTGAAGGAGATTTTCCTTGATGAGCTCCAAAAAGTGGAGGATGAAGTGAAGGAATAGACATCGCAAGAGATCAAATGTCTACAGTTGGAGTTCTTGCATGTATTCCAATATCCATCTACTGGGCTCTCACCAGACCGATACATGGATAATCTGATTCTGCGGAAACAAGAGGCAAACCATCTCTTTACACCCATGCATTACCTTAGTATGGAAGACAGGCAACAATTTGAAATCCAAATCAATGAGTACCTTGGATTGAACCAAGTAGCTTGTCATATGATAAGCTGATCCTTCTTGTGAACATAAATAATGGTGGTTATTACATGTGTGAATTCTACCAGGCAATGAATAAGATGATGATAGAAATAGATTCCCCTTACTAGGGATAGATGAAATGTTTGATTAAATCCCAGAAGCATAAATATTTTCATCCTTGAAGTTGTCTCGGGGATACCATAAAATCCATTCAGTGAAAGATGATATATCCACAACAACATTTTGAACACAATTTTAATATCATCGCCTTTGATTTTGTGGGCTAAAGAACATCCTGGAAACCTTGCAAGGAGAAGTGAACTGAGAGTTCACCAAGCAACTTTGTCAAATTGTCTTGGTTTACATTGAAAACATCCTAGTTTGCTCTATATCAGAAGAAGAGCACATAGAACCTTTGCGTGAAGTCCTTGTGATCCTCCGGAAACAGAATTTATACAAAGAGGTGAATAAATGCAAGAGTACACAAGATAAGCTTGAATACCTTGGACAACTAGTCAGCAAGGATCACATCTATGTTAAATCACAAAAAATTCAACCGGAAGTGACATTGGCTACACCCAGTGAATGCTGGGAATATTAGGTTTTTCCTTGGTCTCATAAATTACTTGTGGTAGTTCATACAAAGTTATCTGACCTTGTTAGCTGCACAAACTAGGCTCATAAAAAAAGACATGCATTGGAATTGGACATGTGACTGAAAAAATGCTTTGATTAAATTCAAATCCCTTCTATCCAAGGCACTTATCTTAGCTCTTCTGGACCCATCCAAATTGTGGAAGGTGCAATGTGATGCGTTATTAGTAGGAATCAAACTAGACCTCATGCAAAATGGTAATCCAATTGTGCATGGAAGCTAGAAGCTCTGGCACCCGCCACCTATGGCGGGTGCCAGATTCCACCCACCCAACACCTGATTTTTGGGCTAGGCCAACTTTCCGAATACTCACTCAAATTGAGTGATTCAAAGCTCGATCCTGCATGAAAAAATCCAAGAAGTCCAAATCTAAATCAGATCAGGTGTTCGACCACTCTTCAGTGGTCATACCAGGGAGTACAATCAATGACACTCATGGCAAGGGGCACACCATGTCAACAGTAACAGCCGAAGCTGAAGTAGCAGCAGCAATTGCAGGAGCAACACGTGGAAGCAGCAAGGAGCAGCAGCCGCAGAAGCCACAGCAGACGCAGTGGGTATTGCCTAGCTTCCACGCCACAGCTCAAATGCCGCCCTGCCAGCCCAAGGCCGGCTATCACCGGCAAGTGTATCAGTAGTCGCACCAATGATCTTCGTGGGTGTGACCACTGGACCGGAGCCTGCTGACGAGGAAGAAACAACAACAGATTGGACTGCTGCACCCGATAGAGGAGGCCATTCTAATAACTCTCTGATGAGGCATCCTGAAACAAATTACGAGGGGATTTGATAAGTGAAGAAGAAAAAAAGCCAAAGAGGACGTTTACACCCAAAAGACGGGGGCAGTCGAGTAACTCTTCGGTGAGGATTCCTTTGACAAATCACCTGGGAATTCGGCAAGGAAAAAAACCATCTGGTGGTTTTTGAAGAATATGAGCAAATTGATGGGGCATCAGGCTCCTTCTGTCTTTGCCTGCTACTATTGTGGTCATGTGTGTGATGAATGGCGTCGATGCTCGCAGCACCCTCTGGACTGACACCTGCATTGGCTTTTGCAGCGTGGTCTAGTGCATCCTCCACGGCATTCTGACCTGCTTGATAAGACAGCCCCCCTCACCAGAGCTATGGCCATTCTATGTGGTGAACTTCAGGGTCTGAAGTGGATGGTACCTTAGAGATTGAGTTGTCACTGGTCATGCTGACTTACATCTCCGCTTTTGACCACTTCTTCCACCACATTATAGGCCTCTGCTGACGACTCTTTGCAACCACCATCAGACTTGCCGTTGTAGGCCACAACAATCCTATCCATCCTACAGTCCTCTGCTAGTATGGATTCTACATGAGACTGCTCTTGTTCTGTCAATCACTTTATTCCAGCTCGTGCTTGACGACAGTGTTGGCATGTGACATGACGTGTCTTGAACATATTGACGACTGTATCAGAGTCTGCAATCCTGGAGGTCGAGAGTGAGTGTATTTTCCCATCGAAAATTCCCTAACAGGGATGTGTGACTCGTGATCTAGCTCTACTGACAGAATCGTTGGCTACCACACAAAATTCAGAACCTGTAGAGGATGTTGGAGGGACTAAAATAATGGAGGTGGTCGAACTAGTTTCTCCATAGAAAGTTCCACAACCCTCAAATGCGACACCGGTTTTGGAAGTGGACGTACCTATGACATGAGGCACGGAGGCATGCACGACTCCCCTAGCAATCCTTCCCAAAGCAACAGAGGTAGCATGGAAAACACTGACTACTACCACACCAGAGTGGGATTACGGAGATCATGTTGTACATTGGGTCGTTGTAGACGTGGTTCTTCCAGCTACAACATCTATAGCTCCACAGGTTGCAAATGTGCCATCAGTTGTAGCAGGGTGAGCACTGACTGCTACCACACCAGATTTGGACAGTGCAGATCATGCTGTACAGAGTGTTGTTGTGGAGGTGGATCCGCCAGCAACATCATCTACAGCTCCACAGGTTGTAGATGCCCCATCAGTTATAGGTGTCTTTGTTGCTTGAGTGGTAGTAGTAGGGATCGATGCTACACCTGGTGTCGAAGTGGTCGTGCTTACGAAGGAGGACAAAGAAATAGAGGTAGTACCAAGGAGAGCCTTGTTAGCTACCACACTAGAGTCAAGCAGTTGCAGGGACTGTAGTAGTGGAGGTGGTCCCAATGGCTCTAGCATTGGCAGCTCTGGAGGTTAGAGCTTTGCCATCAGCTTCACGTGTCTCTAGTGCTAGATTGACAACAGTGGTTGCTGATGTGACACTGTCTGTTGTGCTTATGACAAAGGAAACATAGATCATCACTCAGGAGGCACTACATTTGGCGCCTAGCTGACCTTGAGAATTGTATGCTATCTACATGCCAGGAAGTATTGAGCACATGGCTCAACACTTTTTCATGGAGGCACGTGGTCCAGAGTGCGTGGACATCCCTTGAGCAACAACAGAGCACCGACACAACATGTCGGATTCAGCTAATTCTAATGCCAGTTCACAGGTTTGTGAGGGTGAATTCTTCTCTCTTTAGGGGGAGCTTAGTCAGCCAGCCACTAAGCCTATAGTTGTGGCTGCACAGGTGCACCTCTCGACTACGCGACAGTAGCTTGCAGATGCTTGTTGCACAAGCCTGGTCACCTCGTCAGCCTTCACCACGAGCGCTTACAGAGTTCAAGAGTCTGAGGAGGGTGACCTTGACCTCATAGAAGAAAAAGTCCCTAGTTGAGTGGGAGCATTTGTGGGTTTTTTGAGCAGTAAGGGAGGATGCTAGAGCTACCGTTAGTGCAGGAGAGATTGTCTTTGTGAAAGCCAAAGAGACATTGACAGTTCCATGCACAGGGATAGTAGTGCAACTCAGCACTATCTTCCTCCTCTACACATAACTGTTGGACATTGACGGTGGAATTTATTTGGTGGTCGGGATTTGGGTACTCGGAGGTCTGTATCGGTGCCACCGGAGGTCCCAAATGCATGTTGGGGATGATTTGCATTGGTTATGTCATGCTAGTGGTCAAGATCCGGGCACTCAGTGGTCTATAACGATGTCATGGAAGACCCCTTATGTGTGTTTGGGGTGCTTTGCACATGGTTGTATGTTGCCGGTGGTCGAGACCCGGGCACTCCATGATCTTGCGCAGCGCTGTTGAGGTCCATGTTCCCAGGATTCTCTCATCAAGGGAGAGCCTTTGTATCTTCTCAGCTAGTACCTTGTTGACAGCTCTTGTAGCCTAGGGGTAGTATTGGTGTATGGGATTTGAGCTGTCTGAATGTCATATTTGGTTGTATAATGAGAGCTTCTCATTTGTCTTGATAATTCTTCAGTAGTTGTATTGCTTCTTCTATGACACGTATGGCGCAGTCTAGCCACCTAGTTCACCCGCACATGGCTGATAGAGCTTTCTTGGTGGTTGAGACCCAGACACTTGATGGCCTGTGCCAGTGTCACGGGAGACCCCACGATGATTAGGCACATATTTTCTTTGATAGGTTGTGTATTCTTGCAATTGTCGAGACCCGAGTACACACTGGTTTGGACATGTACGTCAGAGACCCTGTGCTCATTGATTGATTTGTTATTGACTTTTTGTCTGTTGTGTGTAGCCAAATCGAACGCTCAGAACTGGATCTCCCGAACCATATCCGACACTCAGACAGCACCAAGCCCATACACCAACAGCCTGAATATGGCCGAGACTCAGATGCTCGGTGACACATTCCAGCGTCTCAGGAGGTTTTGACTTACTGCTGGTGCTAGCATACCTTTGTGGAATCTGGACGAATGTTGGGTACATTGTATCTTTCCTCCACGGTTGATACCTGAGCACTCAGTGGCTTGTTGCGGTGCCTCAGGAGACCTGTCTTGTTTGGCTTCATTTTCTGTGGTGTGTGTATTCCCTGTTCCTCCATGGTATAGAGGGAATGATGGGGCCTGGTAAGCTAGCCGTCAGTCCCCAGTACAAAAGCCTTTTGTAGGACTCATTGTACTCTCTCCTTGTTCTAGATGTGTATTGGTGTATGGAATTTGAGCTATCTGATTGTTTTACAGTCTTGTCTAGCAAGAAATTCCAAGTTTGTGATGATAGTTCTCAAGAAGCTACATCACTCCTTTTGTGACACGTATGGTGCATTCTAGCTGCCTAGTTCACCCATGCATGGCTGATAGGGTTTTCTCGTGGCCAAGAGCCGGACAGTTGGTGGCTTGTGCCAATGCTCTGGGAGTCCCTACGATGATTTGCCACATATTGTCTTTGACAGGTTGTGCATTCTCTCTGTGGTCAAGACCCGGGTACATGGTGGTTTGTACCGGTACCTTGGGAGACCCAGCACTGATTCATGGAGTCTTTGTTGGGTCAGACATGTCTAGTTTGCATGTGGCCAAGACCTGGATTTCTGGTTACATGATATGGCGTCTCGGGAGGCCCAAACTTGCCTAGAATGGCTTGCCAGTGGTGTTTGTATATCACCGTCGAGTCTGGATGTCGTTTTTAATATAATGCAGATTTTCTTGTCGGTCAAGATCAGGGCACGCGATTGACTGTTCCAGGGCCTCGGGATACCTCCATTGTGTGGTTTCACATCATGTGACCTGCGTATTCCCCGCTTTTGCCTCTTGGTGCAATGGGGATGACAGGGCCTGGTGCTAGCCACCAGTCCTCAGTACATAAGCTTTCACTAGAGCTCATTGTTCTTTCTCCCTTGTTTCTTAATTCATGCATTCCAGACTTGGACAGATTTTTGTGCTGCAATTCTCCCGCTCACCACCAGAGCTTGTGTGTCATTTAGCATGGGCCTGCATGCCCTAGATAAATTCTAGCATGGTATCAGAGCACAGAGGGGGCCGTGTAAGAAAAAATGCAGTAGAACAGGTTTGAAACGCAGGGGAGGTACGCTACGTGACGCCACACACTGAAAAATACATGGGAGGAGCAAACATATCTGCGGCAGCAAGAACAATAGCCTTGGTCTAAGTTTCAGGTTTATTGGGCATTCAGAAGTCATCAGGTGCTGCCGCAACCATCTTTTGGACAGCAAAACGGGCAACATCACAAGCAGCTACTGCTCCACAACAACTAGGCCGTCCCAACTCAATGACTTGTGGCAGGATTGTGAGTGGTCCACCTGCACGTGAATTATCAGCAGGATGCACCAAGCCGCATGCAGCAAAGCAGCGTGCAGCAGCAAACAAGCTGCATGCAGCATCAGCAGCAGCAGCTGCTACTGTTGTTGTAAGCTGCAGCTATAAGCTGCAATTGCAGCTGTAGATACAGCAATAGTAGCAGCAGCTGCATCTCGCAACATATCTAGCAGGTGCATTGTGCAGGATCAGCTGTGCACAGTAGCTGCTTGAAGTAGCAACATCACCTGCAGTAGCAGCAACATTTTGCAGCAGCAGCAATAGCACGGCTGCTACCAATCCTGAATTCTTGTGCTAGGTACCCCAGGCAGTTTCCTCACCAACACAAAGCACACCACAACATGGAGCGAGCTGCAGTATTGTGCACCAGTATACACAACAGTAGCAGAAATGGTAGATGTCCGAGGCAGTAGCTTGCAGTCACAGAAGCGTGCACTCTGCACGCGTTCAAAGTGCAGCTTGAGTGCTGGCTGCAAAGTTTCCGCCGTGAACAGAAGTGATCCATCAGTGGCTGAAACGTCATTACACAGCAGCATGCACGCAGTCAGCAGCTGCAGTCCTTAACTGCCGAAATGGCATTGCCCAGCAGCTACAGTGAGCAACCTGCGGATGGTGCTGATATCAGCTGCCATCCCCATCGTTGCATTTCCGCCATCATCTCGCGTCGAGTTTGGTGGCAAAATCTACTCACTCTATTTGTGTGAGTGCAAACATGCTCAGGAGCTCACATGAGTACACAAGCAGCCGCACGTTTGTATGCGTGTGAAAACATCCACACATCCGTGCATGCAATAACACCCACACGTTTGCGAGGGTGGTTTTCCACTGAAACTATCAGGTTCAGAATCGAGCCGACCTGCTTTAAAAATAAAAAAGGAGGGTAATGAAGAACTAGGAGGTAGCCTAGTAGAAATCTTCATGGAGCATTTCCATAGCAAGGTAATAGATCAATCATATTTTTTTCCCTTCTTTTTCTTGGTCATTTTTATTTGTTATTTTCCCTTATTCCTTCTTTTCTTAATTTTCTCATTTTTTTTCTCAATCATTTGGGCACGAATTTTACGTGCATTCCTCATTTNAAAACATCCACACATCCGTGCATGCAATAACACCCACACGTTTGCGAGGGTGGTTTTCCACTGAAACTATCAGGTTCAGAATCGAGCCGACCTGCTTTAAAAATAAAAAAGGAGGGTAATGAAGAACTAGGAGGTAGCCTAGTAGAAATCTTCATGGAGCATTTCCATAGCAAGGTAATAGATCAATCATATTTTTTTCCCTTCTTTTTCTTGGTCATTTTTATTTGTTATTTTCCCTTATTCCTTCTTTTCTTAATTTTCTCATTTTTTTTCTCAATCATTTGGGCACGAATTTTACGTGCATTCCTCATTTCTTTGAACCAATCCTGGATCTCCTTCTCTGGTCTCTCATCCATTCGACACCACTCACCCTTTTGGCACTGATCCCTCTGGGTATGATGATGCCGCAACCAGGGCCACCACCTGGCTCTTCTTTCCCGTGGGCATTTTTTACACCACCTAGCGATATCGTTCAGCGCTCTCACCCTCTTCATCTGTGACCCTCAGGCATGATGAGGACGCAACTGGGACCACTATCACATGAATACCCGGGCCATGTTCTACCATGGTCAGTTTCTGCACCGATGGAAGACAACGTACCCTACCCGACTACGAGCCAACTTAGTCCAAGCCGTGATGCAGTTGGTGGGGACATGACTGAAAGTAATTCCTCGAGCAAAGCAAGCGGGGTCGGCCAGTTTGCAAGGATCTTATTCATACATGGCATCGGTTGATTGCAACCGGTCAGGCGGTTGCTTGCATGGGCACTGCCAGTTGGTGCGAAGGGTAAGCCTGCACACGAATCCACGGATTCGTGGATCCGGTTCACGAACCCCAAATCTGGAATCAGATTCACGAATCCGGATCCAGGCCCGGGTGTTGTTTAGGGATTCCCAAATCCTCCGTCGAATCCAGGGGGGGAGGGGGAGGGGGGGAATGGGCGTTGCTGTGGGTTCGACTCTCTGTCGGTCAGGCTGCGGAAGCAAAAATCCTCGTCCGCATTCACTTGGCGCTTGTGCACCACACGGAGGCGCGATACGATGAATGCGATGATGCAATGTGTCGCGAGGGTGTGGCCTGATTCCAGCCAATGGGATGCGTCCAAAAACGTAACAAAAGAGGTCCGTTTTGAATGTTGAAACATGAACCATCCACGTGTACGTGTGACCACTCCAAAACATGCTAAAAGATATGTCTTTGCCATGAGGGCTGCTTCTGATTCGTAGAATCATGGCGGCCTGTATGACAGCCTCGGATACATTCATCCGCAGCCCACATTTATGGGTTAGCGATGCCTCTGCCGGGTGCGGTGCGATTTCCCCCCC
>SZWC01013746.1:37425-49178 GCA_023375785.1 Penium margaritaceum | reverse complement strand
TTTTTTTTTTTTTTTCTAAGTACAAATTCCACATCCATGGCATGTGTGTCCTATGGGGATCTCCCTTCCATGCCCTAACCCTTGAACATCTCTTCCTAGCATGTTCACGGGTAACTGCTGGTGTCAGAGCATGTGAGGGTTATCCCTTCCCCGTATTTGGTCCTTGGAATCACGGTGGGCCCACTTCTCTTTGGACCGTTGGAGCCACTGTTGTGTACACTCACGCACCGTGGCCTCTACCGCACCCTGACTCTCTCTTCACCTTTGTGACTTCAATCTCGTCTGCAATCTCTGCATCTATAGCGACTCGTACTCAACCGAGACCTGTGAGTACTCTGACATGCAGCTTCTCCAACCGCCTCACTTGTCACTCTCACCGCCGCTTCTACCCTCACTGCCGTCTTGGCCTCTTCCTTGGCTGTGACTATCGACACAGTGACTTCTTGTACCGTGTCTGGCCCTGCGGGGTGGCGCAACATGCGATGCTGCCGCACAGCTCTGCACATCTTGTGGAGGAGCCACATTCTGGGTTGCACCACGGCCACTATTTTGCCACCCTGGATTCTCCACCACTTGACGGGCACCACTGCCAGGGAGGCAGCACTTATGACGGGACCTCTAGGGGAGGACTGGACTGTGTGGGATTCACTGTCCTCTTGCGACGACCCTGACAATCCGGTATGGTCTCGGATTCTCTCTTCTGACAACGGGCATGAAGACACTACACGTTGGGAAGAGTAGCGAGACTGTGACGTCAACCGGCAGGTCTAAACGGCTGATTACTTGCCTACCACACCATCACTGCCACCAGGCATGCAACTCATTGGACCAATCCCCCTTCCAAACACTGCTGGCCCCGCTGCTGCTGATACTGCTGAGCCTTTGTTGACTCACGAGGTACATGGCCGTGTGCCAGATCTGCCGGCCTACCCTGACCCCATCATCATCTTGCTGGTGCCATCCTTGATGAGGCCTCCGATGCAGCCGCCACCTTCTCTACAACTGTACGGGCCAGCAAGGCTTTGACAATTACAGAAATTGGTAGAGCAACAACAACATACTCCGAGGCCGCAACCTCACTCTCCCTCCTAGCCGCCAGCGATGCCAATGTCACCACAGACATGACGGTCTCCTCCACTATTGTGGTTACTGCAGCAGCCACTACAGCACATGCGATGTACAATGAAGTCATCTTCATTTGTGCCTCCAACACTGCCGCCTTCATCACATCCACGCGACCTCCACTTCCGACGACCACCGGTGTCCTCATTGCATCTGCATTAGTGATTGTGGCGGGGGTTGTCGTTGCAGGATTTCTCTGCCTGCTAGTCACTCTCGGTTGTTGCGGTGATTCTGCCGCTCTTCTCTTTGAAATGACGCCATTAGTCGGATGAGCATCCACATTCCTTTCTCTTTCCTATAGCCACTTGCACTTCATTCTCACTAGCATTCTATTGCACAATCTCTCACCATGCCAGCTCCCGAGGAATCTATTGAAGTACTCCAAGCAGCACTTAGTGAGGCTCAGGTCGAACCGGCAGGTGGAGGAGGAACTCCAAAATGGGTTGGATGTCCCAAAGGAGATAGCCACCACACTGTCCAACATGGTGATGTAGCACCTTCCCTCGGTCCTCTTGCTCTCATCATGTCCGCTGAAGGTGGTGTTCCCTCCACAGAATCTTCTATTCCAATGGACACTGCAGCTCACTCTTCCACTCCTTCCCTCTCGACTGCTGCACTTGCTTGTACTCTTCTACCCCATTGGCAGACAGACTTCGAAAGCTCACCCCCCATTTTTACCTCCAAAATTGTCCTTCTCTTTAACCTTTTCTTAGCACATGGGCTCAGGGGGAGATTATCTGGGATTACTACCCTCCTCCTGACTCTGCAGCCAAGGCTCCCTTTGCTCCAAGACCGCTGAGGTTTCATGTGCAGTTAGAGCGCTCATCAACGCCGGCCCTGAGGACTTGCTGGATGACATTTGTTCCGTACAAACCAACCCCGTTCCCCGCACTCCTGTAGACCTGTTGGAGGCTTATGCTGTCATCTGCCACCACAAAGTTGTGACTGGGTTTGCTACCCAAAGTGCTCTTAATGTGGAGTTCAAGACCTTGCACATGCATGCAGATGACTCTGCAAATGAGTTTTGGATATGCAGCCTGCGCCTCCTACGCGACTTGGGCAAGGATATCCCTGGTCCACTTTCTGCCTGTCTCTCCAATGTTGCTGGCCTCCATCTTGAACTCTCCGACCTGTACCTGCATATGCCGTAAGCTAAACTTGAGCGCCTTGCCACTTAGCCAGTGCCTGCCAGCTCTCCTCTAGGCATTGGACCGCTCAATGAGTTTACTGTAGCTCAACTCATTGACTGGTGGAGCAACCTCGAAAACAAGCGCCTTTATCGTACCGCTCTGGCTGCCATCAATACCTCATCCACCTCTTTGTCTACATCCTCATCCTCCTCCTCCTCCTCCTCCTCCACTTTTTCACATCACACCGCTGTTGCCCTTATCTCCCAAGGCACTCGTCCTGGTGGAGGCAAGGATCCTGGAAAGGATCACGGCCGTGGTGGTAAAGGGCACGGCCGGGGTGATACATCAGCTGATGCCACCTCCTCTATTGATGCAATCACTTGTTGGAACTGTGGTGCTTGAGGGAATTCACTGCACAAGTGCATGACCCCTCATGAAGAATCTCATCATGCCTTTGTTATGCGGGCCCGTTGGGCTTGCGGAGGTGTCAGCACCTCTCCTGCTGCCATAGCTGCCACAGCTATCACAACGGTGGCACCAACTTCTTCTTCCACGTCCTCTACTGCTACCTTCAGCACCACCATGGTCCCCCTACAGCAGCCAAGTCTCCAGTCATCTTCCTGGGACTGGGTACCCTCTGCCACTGGGCCGACCTATTAAGGTCCGCCATCCTTCCACTAAACTGCACCTGTCTGGCCCCGTGACAATGGACACGTATCGATATTTTTATCTATACGTGGCCATTGTTTGACAAAGTCTGTTCACCCTCAACTGCCCAATGTATAGACATTCTTACGTTTTAAATATTTGATTTGAAAGGATACATGACTTTCAATATTAGAATGATGCAATTACAATTGTAAACCATCCTTGGAAACGATAACAGCTGCTTCTAAAAGGTAAAAATGGGGTTTTCAATGCTGTAAACGCGCTGGGCAGTGAACATGAACTGCCGACCGTATGCTGCTGCGTGTCGTGTGCACCCACGCCTCTTCGGCAATGACTTTGACGTTGAGAGAGCGCTGGGTAGCGGACATGAACTGCCCACTGGTGAAGCAAGCCATGCAGCGCCTGAAAGCGCGCTGGGTTTGATGAAGTCTGTCACTTCAGCATTCCCATTGTCGCGGGGCTAGACAGGTGCAGTTTAGCAGCCATTGTCACGGGACAAGACAGGTGCAGTTTAGTGGCCACTGTCACGGGGCCAGACAGGTGCAGTTTAGCTAAACTGCACCTGTCTGCCCCATGACAGGCTTCTATTGCGGCTCCTATGGCGTTACATCGAGCGGAACTTGAGATAGGATCCAAGGTCGCTTCGGCATTCCCAACGGCAACATTGCCATGTGTCCGCTCCCACCGCCGCATACAAGAGACATGCTAGGCCTTGAGAGGGCCCCTCGCCCACCTGCAGACTTCAAGTCAGCCTGTCCCAGTTTGTACAACGGGCTTGGGGATTCATGGGGTACCTCCCACAAGCCTGTCTTGTGGGTAATCCTCTTTGACAAACTGCAACGGGAGGAGTTGCTACGCCGTGCAGGGCTCCCTACTGGAGACGACAAATCTGCTGCTGGTGACGGCCTAGGCGTGGAGTCTCACGGTGTCAGCTCTGTAGACCAATAGCTGCATCAACAGTAGAAAGAGGCATTGCACTGCACAACAGATTTATGTGCACAGCAGCAGCTGCAACATCAGCAGCTATCCATCCAGCATCCCGTCATATTGCTTGATGTGAACAGGATGGCCGGTATGGTCCAGACCACGATGCCGCCACATTGCGAGGCCGCTGCCAACAAGAGCTGCCAAATGGCCATCGTCAAGCTTACATGCTGTGGAGCACTGCCCATCAGTTTCATTTGGGAGCCGCTGTGGAACAAGGTGGTGCACACAAGCCACAACTCCAACTCCTCTTTTTGGCTTCCTAGCCGGGGCACAGTGGCTGGCGATGTGCTGCCGATAATGGAATCCAAACTGGAGATAGAGAATGCCTCATTGAAGCAGGGATGGCCAATTCATGGAGTTACTGTGGCCATGGATGAGTGGGTGAATCAGCAGCTGAGGCTGATTCACAGTGCAATGGCATTTAATGCCAAGGGGGCATGCCACATATTTTATCGTGATGCGAGTGGACATGTCTGCAACGCCTCCCACATGGCCGTAATGATTGAGGAGGCGGTGGGGGGTGTGGGTCTGAAGCACGTGATGTCAGTTGTTTACAATAAAGCCATCGTCAACAAGCGCGTATTCCAGGACTTGGCAGCTAATTACCCCAAGCTGCTATGGCAGGGATGTTGTGCGCACAACTGTGACCTGGTGCTGAAGGACATTGGTAAGACGGACTGGGGTGGTGCAATTCTGTCACGGGATGAAAAGGTCATCACATTTTTCTACAACAATGATATACCGTGCACATGGTTGAAGCAGCAATCGGGCAGCGCCTCCTTGACATGCATCCGTTTTTACTTAAGCTCGTCAACCATGACAGCTGGATGGCTATGGACAATCAGCGGGATGGCATGTTCAAGTAGCGTAAGAAGGCAGTGTGGGGGTTCGTGCGGTGCTGCTTATTTTGAATTCAGGTGAGGTAGCTGCGGGACTTACTGGCACAGGAGAGGTTGGTGAAGGTGCTCCGCATTGCAGACATGCAAGGTGGAAAATCAGGAGAGGTTTATGAAGGGCTGCTTGATTGCATGGGCAAGCTGCATACACTGTCATAGCCACGCAGCCGCAAGGCTGCAAAGGTGGGACAAGCACCGGTGAAGTACGCCATGCAGTGCCTGAAAGCGTACTGGGCAGCAGACATGAACTGCCCACTGTATGCTTCTGTGCACCATGTGCCCCCGCGCCACTTCAGCAATGACCTTGGCGGTGACATTGAGATGGTGCAGGCATGGACCACGGTGGATGCACTCGTACCCAAGAGTAAAAAGGATGAGTTGCAGAACAAGTTGACTGCATTTCAGCTAGGCCGGGTGACCATCGACGTCATCCCCTTGACGACGAAGCGGCTAAGCGACAATCTCGGGGTTCCGTGGCGAAGGTGGTGACATCAGCAATGGTGTCATAAAATTGGACCTCACTGTACTTGGTACACCTTCCCACGCTTCGTGAGTTTGCAATCAAGGTGTTGTCGCAGCCGTGCACCTCCTCCTACTGTGAGCGTGCGTTTTTGACCCACCAACTGATTCATACGGCACGCCGCAACCGCCTCCAGGTCAGCACGTTGGAGATCCTGGTGCGATGCAATGTGCAGCTGCGGCATCAGTCTAAGGCAAGCACGCGGTGCTACAAGCCCACCAACTTCATGGTGCCCGATGAGTCGGACAGCAAGGACGACGGCGAGCTGGTGGCAGATGTGGGGGTGGAGGGAAGAGGGTGAGGGAGGAACAGGCAATGAAAGCTCTAAGGAAGAGATGGGATGATGAAGAGGTATGTGGAGGGAGAGGTTGAAGAAGGGGGTGATGGAGAGCCGGAGTAGCAGCAGGTGAACATGAATGAACAGGAAGTAGCACGGATGGTGCACACACAAAAGGACATGGAGAAGCTGCTGGAGGAGGACAAGAGCGCGACAGCTACTACTGGAGGACCAGGGACGTCTGGAGGGGCTGCAGACAGGGCTGGGGAAGGGACTGAAGAGGGGGAAGGAGAATGAGGTGCAGATGGAGATGGGGCTGGAGGTGGGACAGGAGAGGAGGATGCAGCTGAAGAGGAGATAGGGGCTGGAGGAGATGGGGACGGTGGAGGTGATGAAGGCACTGGAGTGGAGGAGCTGGGTGATGGTGCAGGTTCAAATGCAGCCTTGTGCAGTTGAAGCAAGGAAGGCTGCCAAGGTGGCCAGGGCTGCAAAGGTAGACAAGGCTGCCCTTGCTGCAAAGGCAGCCATGGCAGCAGAGGCTGCCATGGCAGCTAAGGCGGCCAAGGCAGCAAAGGCAGCCAAGGCACCCAACACACTCCATTCGGCTGCTACACTGAGGGCTGGAGCAGCAGCAGGTGCAGGAAGGGCTAGCAAGGGTGGTGATGCAGGGAGTAGCAAGGGAGGGAAAGGGAAACGTGCTACTGTGCTGAATGTGTCTGACAAGGTATGGAAGCATGTGTAGTGCTAGACTGCTCTTGTTTTCCATGATCAAATCTCTCTGTTTTTTCTCATGATTAAACTGCAATGTTGCACCTCTTTTCTGTCTGTGCCTACAATGGAAAAAATGGAATGCTGAAGAGCAACGCCAACATTTGACGTAGTGCACTGAATGAACCAAAAACGTTGATTCTAGTCTCACGTGCACCAGTCAATAAGGTGAATCATCTAGATGAGCACCACTAGTGCATTGCTTCCAAATTGAGATTGATAGCCTTTCTCCTTGGCTTAGCAGTGATGTTGTAGCCTTAACTATGTGGTAAGCATGAAATATGAGCAGATTCTATAAACCCTTAGCTTCTGACCTGAAACACACGGTAGGAAAATTGGACTTTAGGTCTCTACCCCCTCCCCCCCTCCCTACTATGGACAGATTTGACTGATGTGCCGGGATGGCCGATGTGTCGATGTGGCACCTATCATCCCAATGTGCCGGGGTGCACATCAATGTACCGGGGTTTGGGGTGGGCAGGTCAACACTGTTGAGCTTCTTCAACTTTGTTCCCAGGGAGGTGAGGGTGTGAGTGGCCAGTCCCATTCTCTTTTCCGTGAGTCGGATGGAGCCCTTTGTGGCACAACGTCTGCGTGTGTTCAGGCGGCCTTTCCTGATTACCATCCATGGATTGAGGATTTGCGTTCCTGCACATTCCCTCATCATCTTTCTACACCCTCCCCGTGTATCCCATCATCTGCCTTGTCCTGCCATATGCTCGGATGTCTGGTGGCTTCTGAATCATTGACTACGGTTCCATCCATCACATGACTTCTTGCAAATTTTCCTTTGTCTCCCTTGGCCCTGTTGGCTCCGTCTGCTTTGTTTGCACTGGCTACGGCCAGATGTTTCCTGTCCAAGGTGTTGGCATTGTTCCCTTTGTCGAACCTGGTGCAAACCTGTTCCTCCCTGATGTTCTTTTTGTCCCTGATCTCGAGGTCAGCCTTTTGTCCGTCACCACCCATGACATCCAGCGCATGGATTTCTCTTCTAGCCGTGGAATTGTCACTGTGTCTGCTCATTACTATGGTTGTGTAGTTCTTTGTGGCCTGCGCTGTGATCACCTCTTTTGTGTTCCTCTATCTCTACCCCCGTCTTATGCTGCCTCTTCTCTTGTTCACGTTGCTCCCACCTTGTCTCCCGAGCATGTTGGCATCTTGCACTGTTGCCTCTGCCACATCCACACTGCTGCCATTGCGTGTCTCTTGCAAACCCAACCTGCCACGGGCCTTGAATTCTTCATGTTTGTACTTCCGTGCACCTTCACCTTTCTTGACTGCGCTCGTGGCAATATGCACCGCTCCCCTTTCAATGTTGCAAAATCTGTCACATCCCACCTGCTTGATCTCGAGCATGCTGATGTCATGGGTCCTTTGCCTCATGAATTCCTTGGTGGCCTCGGTTGCTATGTGCTCTGCCTGACTAATGAACTCTCTCGCAACCACTAGGTCTTTGCTGTAAATCACAAGAGTGATGTCATTAATGTCCTTTAGTCCTGGCTATCCCAGGCTTAGCGTGCGTGCTTGCGTCCCCTACGTGTTTTTTGTTGTCCCTGGGGTGGTGAATGTTTTGGTCCTACCTCTCACTTCCTTGAATCTTGCGGCGGGCATACGGAATCGCCCGTCCCCATACACACTACAAAAAAATGGTATTTTTGCATGTTGGAACCGTACTCTGGCTCATGGTGTCCGCCCCCTCCTCTCAGCCTCCGGTCAGTCCCCTCTCTTTGCCTTCGAGGCTATGTCATACATGACCTGGGTGTGGAACCAAGTTCCCCATGA
This sequence comes from Penium margaritaceum, assembly GCA_023375785.1. NCBI lineage: Eukaryota > Viridiplantae > Streptophyta > Zygnematophyceae > Desmidiales > Peniaceae > Penium > Penium margaritaceum. The sequence goes on along the minus strand of SZWC01013746.1, from coordinate 41,027 downwards.
CCCTCTTCTTCGACATATTATCCCGTTTGAACGGTGGACGGGTCGTCGGGCTGACCTTTGTCTTGCATGAGTGTGGAGCTCCATTGCCTCCATTTGGCTCCTTGTCGATCATTGTGATGGCAAGCTCTCCCCTCGTATTCATCTTTTTTTCTTTCTTGGTGTTTCCCTCTTTCCATCAGCTTGGAACTTCTGGGATCCCGTGTACTTTTGTGAATTTGAATCTCGTGATAATATTTTCTTTGAACATGTGTTTCAGTGTGACTTGCCCAGTCCTCTGCTCCTTCTCATGCCCCGCCCTTTCGGTTTGGAGGAGGTTTTGGGCCTCCCATCTCTGGTGAGCCTATGATTGTCCCCTTGGTGTGGGCCCGAACAGACAGAGTGTCCCCTTCACTTGTCACATGCACTCCTCCCGTATCTCCTTGTGGCTCTTCACCTCTTCGTCCCTTGTCCTCTCCTATTGTCTCTAGTATAGGTGTTCCCTCTCCCATGTCCCAAGAGTTTCCTACGTCTCCTCCTTCCCTCACTACTGACCCAGCTCCCCGTTCACCTCCACCCTCTATGCGGCATGCGGCCTCCTCTTCTATCACTATTTCCCCGGTTGTGTCTCCCTATGTCCGTGGTGGTAGGCTTCGGGCCCTTCCGTCTCGGCCCCGTCCTGCTTCCACTCACTCTGTTATGGGAGCTGCCGGTGGAGGCGATGATTACGTCATTATGCTACATTTAGATGCATTTTTTTATGCTTTCACTGTATTCTACGTGAATGTCCGTGTGAAATAAACCCAACAACCAAGACATTTGGTGCAGGGATGAGAAAGATACGGCCGTGCAAAGGTGGGAGGCGTACCTCCAGAAAACATGAGACGTACCGGTTTGACCCCAAGCACGGAGGACCGAATGTTTTGTCCACTGCAGCCGAAGCGCCCCTGGATGGATGCTTAACTAATGGGGCAAGATTCATTAGGGTCCATGGGCGCTTTGGGATGGTGGCTGGAGTTGCATTTGCAAGCAAGGGCGCTTTGGGCAGCCGGGACTGTCGCTGGCGGTGCTGCCAACGACAGTCACGGGTGGAGCATTCAAACGGCCATAACTCAGCCCGATTCTCCACGGATTGAGGCATTCTTTGGTACATTAAAAGGCTCGTAACATGTACTACATGATGCATGTATTAGATTTGTAATTACACCTCAGTAGAGGGCTTCGGAGTGTTGAGGGGCTCTCGGCTGGCTCATAGGGGCTGGTACATAAGGAAGCCTAGGAATTGTTTTAGGTATGCCAATCTTACCCAATGACTTTGTACATTTCCTTGATCTATCAAGTCTAAGGATTCATACCTTGCTCAAATCTCCTTGACCTCCAAGCATTGCCTCGCACACGTCCATTTGATCCTACAAGTCTTCCATAGTGCACCTTGGTGCAAACACCGTCGAGAGAGTCGTAAGGCGGGAACCTCGGTCTCCAGCACCGGTCTTACTGCTAGGAGAAGGTCATGCGGCATCTCAGGGGTTGGCCCACACACCAAGGGATTGAGGGCTGGGAGGTCTTTTCCAAGGGCTCGGCGTGTGACCGTCACGCCGGACGCCCCTCGGTTCACATGCTTTCTTCCATCCACGCTTCTATTCCAAACCCTGATGTTCCTATCGTGGACCTTGGGGGAGTACACCGCTCTCCTCCTATTTTACCTCAAACCACTATGTCTAGATAGCCCAACTTCCATGTTATTGGGCTCAATGCCATTGTCTCCTCCATTGATGCTTCTGTTGTGCATCTCTGTACATCTCTTTGCTACTCTCTCATTGAGCGGGAATTCTACCAGGCACTTGGTGCCTCTGTTGTTGGGTATTTTGCCTCATTCTTTGCCAGTGCTGGTCTCTCCCCGCTCCTCCCAAATCAACTGACAGTTTGTGACGTGTGCAGCGCTGTAGACTCCACTCTATGGGAGCAAGCTATGCAAGTTGAATTGGATGCCCTTGCTGACCACATTATCTATGAGCTTGTGGATCTTCCACCAGGTCAGAAAGCGGTGGGAGCCAAATGGGTGCACCGTCAAAAACTGAAACCGGATAGCACTATTGAGCACTGCAAGCCTCGACTCACTACAAAGGGTTTTTCTCATATTCCTGGCAATTTCTTCAATGAGACGTTCATCCTAGTTAGCAGATGCACTACCACCAAAGACCTGATTAGCTTGGTGGCCCAGCATGACCAGGAGTTGAAGAAAATAGATGTTAACAATGCATTTATTCATGGCATGGTTAATGAGGAAATTTGCATGGTCTAACCCCCTGGATTCACTAGTACAACCAACTAATTGTGGCAACTCCGTAAGGCTCTTTATGGGCTCAAGCTAACCCCTCATTGATGGAACCAGGAACTCTCTACCATACTAGAGAATGTAGGTTTAGTAGGAGAACTATCGATCCTGCCCTGTTCTTTAGTACACCCTCTGCTCCCCTTGTTGCAATCCTTGTATATGTTGATGACCCAATGATCGATTCCCCCAACGCTGCGGTTGTTCAGTCTGTAAAGGCTCTACTGTAGTCTGCATACAAAATTAAGGCTCTTGATCCTCCTCAAGTCTTCTTGGACAGGGAGCTAGAGCGCAATCTCTCGAAACGCACACTACATGTGTACCAGGCTGTGTATGTCTATAGCCTTGGGGAGCGTTATTCACCACTGCCCTTTTCAGTCCCCTCTGCCTCCACCCCTATGACCCCAACAGGCCAGACACTATTGAAGTCACTGGATGTGTCCAAGCCAGGAGAGGCGGTGGATCTGACTTACTAAGTAAGGGTCGTTGGATCTTTGATGTATCTTACCACCGCCACTTGTGCTGTTGTTGACTTTGCGGTGAAATTTCTCCCCCACTGCTCCCAATTACCTAGGAAATGTCATCTTGAGGTTGCACTCCGTGTGGTGCGCTACCCACTCTCTACAGCACGTATACATCAGAGTATGAATCTAAGTCATTGTGGACGTGTTCACTAACAGTGAATGGTCACATGATACTGATGCACGAAGTAGGACGGTTTACATCTTTCTGATTGGAGGAAGTGCCGTGTCTTCGTAGAGTGGCAAGTAAGGTTGTGTTGACAGAAGCACAATAGAGGCCACCAAGTATGTCGCCCTTGGTGCATGTACATGATAAGCTTTCTGGCTCTGTCACTTGCTACAGCAGTTGTCCGTTTCCATTCGTTGCATCACCCTGCACTGTGACAATCAAAGCACAAAAGCCATTGCCAAGAATGACAGCATGCACCACTCTCGTACCAAGAATATCAACATGGAGCATCTTTTTGTTTGTGAGTGCATTGTTGTTGGCATTTTTTGGATGGCTTGGATGGACACACGGTCATAGAGAGCTGACTTCCTCACCAAGGTACTCAGCAGAAATGTATTCAAGTGTGTTGTAAACATTGTTGGTCTCGCATGTCCCCACGAACCCATGTGATGTGTGCTTCTTGTCTGTCTGTTTGTTTCACCGCCACACCTAGGCATCGTGTGTGGTATCTCACGGTTGTATGTGGGGTTGTTGACTGCGGGTCATTGAGGAGACTTAATATATTGTCCAGTCCTTGGCCTCTCACATCTGATGTGCCCTCTTG
>SZWC01013746.1:18285-34850 GCA_023375785.1 Penium margaritaceum | reverse complement strand
TATGTATGTATGTATGTATGTATGTATGTATGTATGTATGTATGTATGTATGTATGTATGTGTGTATGTATGTATGTATGTGTGTATGTATGTATGTATGTATGTATGTATGTATGTGTGTGTGTGTGTGTATGTATGTATGTATGTATGTATGTATGTATGTATGTATGTATGTATGTATGTATGTGTGTGTGTGTATGAGAGAGAGAGAGAGAGAGAGAGAGAGAGAGAGAGAGAGAGAGAGAGAGAGAGAGAGAGAGAGAGAGAGAGAGAGAGAGAGAGAGAGAGAGAGAGAGAGAGAGAGAGAGAGAGAGAGAGAGAGAGAGAGAGAGAGAGAGAGAGAGAGAGAGAGAGAGAGTGTATGTGTGTGTGCCTGTGTGTGTGTGTGTGTGCGTGTGTGTGTGTGTGTGTGTATGTGTGTGTGTGTGTGTGGTCGTCCATTAAATCCAGTAATGCTCGTATCTACTTGTAAATTTGTGCTAGTGTGTGCCGGCTTTGGGTCATGAGGAAGTGTTGGTTTATGTCACACAGACATGTTGTGACCTCTGGCCTCACTACACACTCACCACACTGATGTAAGTCATTGACATTGGAGATGCACTGGCTTTGACTCCACGGCCTTCAGTCCAACGGCATGTGGGTGTGAACAAGGAGGCATTCCAAATTCACGTAGAAGATTCTGTCGTTTGTGTTACTTCTACTAGCCGGCAACTTCTTGCTTGATTTTTTGTGAGCACTAGGATTCCTAGTGGCATTTTCTAGAGAGAGAGGGGGGGGGGGTTTGTAGCCGGGATGCTCCTCCCACACTGTCTGCCGCAGGTTTTTTTCACAGCGACATACTTGTAGGTTTATTGTGCCACAGGGCCGATGTAACAAACCTGGCATAATCTATGCCACTTTGTTACAATGCCTAGACCGGCGGCCTTTTTCCCAAAAGGCCTGCCGTGTCCCATGTTGAGAAAACAGGGATATTCCCTGTTGTTTTCTGCTGTTTTCTACATTGGTATCCATGAGCTAGGCGTCACCCTTGGTGACTTAGTCGCTAGACGACCTGGAACCTGCTCAGTTGCAGCTAGGAAGCTTCAGCCGCCACTCCACTCCTCCTCACCCAAGTCCGGCAGAGTACATTGATTGGTCGACGGCTCCACCATCCTAGGAACGGCGCAGAAGCAGCAGACTAGGCCGTTTTTGTCGACAAGGTCCGCAGCCGAGTTTGCTTCCGCCCGCCTTCCTGTCGCGTTACAGAACTGCCGCAGCAGGCCAGTTTCTGCTGAAACATACCTCGACTTTGAAGAGGCGCTGCAGGCAGCAGACTTTCCAAACGCTGCATGCAGCATACCGTTGGAAAGAGCAAGAAACTAAATTTCCAGAATGCCATCAATCGCTGACTTTCGACATCTGTGCTGCCTGCTACGACCCAGGGATCAAAACCTCCAAAAAATGTTGTTTCTTTTTTCTTCAGTCAACAAAAAAATATTTTTTCGTCCAAATTGCAGGGAAAACACTGCTAAAAATTTTCCAGAATTTTTTGGCCATGACTTCATGCCTTCCTCTTAATTTGAACCTCATTTGATGAGTGGAAGGTGAAAAGAGAGTTATTTTTGCACTTTTTCTTTTCAAAGGGTGTTGAGATTGTGGGAAACTATTTTGTCCCGCTTACCTTAGCCAAGAGTGCCTTAAATATTTGAGAGCAATTGCTGGTGCATGTATATTTTACCTACCACCACACTCTCACTTAACTCTTTTCTCCCATCCCTTCCCTTTCCTCCTTTCACCCCTCCTCACCAGTCATGGTGGGAGGTGGTCTTCCCATGTCCGTGGCAGGAGGAGGCCCTCCAAAAACTCCAGCAAAGGAAAGTGGCCTAAGCGTATATACGTTGCAGTTCCTATCTTTGCGGGAACTGCAATGGTTTGTGACTACCCAACCCGTGCCAAGGGAGCTTACGCTCACCACGTTAGGGAGAACGCTAACTCTTGTTGTTGCCATGCTGGTGATGGTGGCTGCGACGTGTGTTCAATCCACACTCGACCGACATGGAGTTGTACTTCACGAGGATCAAGTCACGCAGCTCAGAATAACTGGTCCAAGGCTTGCTTTGGGGATCCATCGTACAAGCACTAGCGAATGACTTGTTTGAAAGGCCGTTGGTAAGCCATTCCACGATTTGCCACATGGGATGGCGGTCCCCATCAGTGATTTTTTCCAAGGTGTTGTCCCAATCCTGGAGGTATTCCGCAAGCTTGCGGTCACCCTGGCGGATTTTCAACAGATGCATGGATGCTTACTGAGAGACGGACTCCCTAATGTACAAGTCCATGAGGATCTTGCAAAAGTCTTCCCAGTGAGGTCTGGGGACCGACAGAGGTATTTCTACATATAACATTTTCAGCCAGTTCTTCATCGATGAGAGTGTTGCACTGTCAAGGCAAGCTAGCCCGACGTCGCCCCTAGCTCATTGCTTGATGTTATAGAGCTCAAGAAAAAATTCCTTACGTGGCTTCCAAGTGGCAAAGTCCATGTGCTCGGATAAGCCACACTTGGGATAATCACTTAGACGCTTTAGAGCCTTTGAGATCTCGGCGCCCAATGCTGCATCATCATCCTCAGGGTGTTTCTCGCATATCACTTTCTCAGCTTGATGAAGACGACGAGAGCCGCTCGGGTCCGTCAACTGATCATCATTGGTATTACCCGTCAGGCTGTGAGCATCATCATGTGATGGATGCTTAGCTTTGCGACCCTAGGATGGGTGGGCGGGATCAGGCTTGTCGGTCATGCCACCAGGCACCAACGTACCCATGATGTTCAGCATGCTGGTGAATGCATCAGGATGAAGGTGCTGCTTGAGGACAAGCATGCTCTTGGTGAGCTGGTTACGCTCAAGAGCGTCGAGTAAATGCTTGTATGCCTTGGCGTCTTGCAAAAGGTTCACTGCATGAGCGATTTTCACTGGATCCTTTTGCGATCCCTGGCCTGCCTTAAGACACGATGGTCATGTTGGCGGCCGTAGCACATGTCTGTGCTCTTCTAGGTGTTCCTTGCTTAAGGTGAGCCAAGGGACCATGCTCGGGTTATGGGGTTGGTGCACGTACCGAGGTAGGTAGCGTGTTCCTCCCGTCACCACCTACAAGTATGCCATCCGGGTCAACGCCACGAGATGTATAACCAGTAGGTAGCTTAGGGTCACTGTTCCCCTTTGCTAGGTCCAAAGCCCTAACAGCTCCCACCGTACGAAAGTCACGGATTTTGAGGTCTACAAGGTGATTGATTGCAGCCAAGGTGGCAGCATTAATACCGTTGAGAGGGTCATCATCCTCTTCATCTTGGGTCTCCAAGGAGAGCCGATCGTCCTCTGCTCCAGTGTCATTGTCTATGCCCTCTTCAGCAACGGGTTCTGCGTCCACTACGTATGCTATGCCAGAAGCACTGGCAAGGCCCTTGGCCTCATCACCAATGCATGGATTTGACGACGCCTCCTTGATCTCCTCCTTTTCCTTCACGATGTCCTTAGCGGCAGGGCTCCCATCGGGCGTCAACTTTGCGAAAGTGGTGGATGCAGCATGATCGGTGCCCGTTCCACAAGCGCTCTTCATCGGCGACATCGTACACGGAGCACGATTCCCGGATGCGCTTAGGCCACTCTCCTTTGCTAGAGTTTTTGGAGGGCCTCCTCCTGCCACGGACATGGGAAGACCACCTCCCACCATGACTGGTGAGGAGGGGTGACAGGAGTTAAGGGAAGGGAGGGGGCAAAGAGTTAAGTGAGAGTGTAGAGGTAGGTAGAATAAAGATGTACCAGCAATCTCTCAGAAATATTTAAGGCACTCTTGGCTAAGGTAAGCAGGACAAAATGGTTTCCCACAATCTCCACGCCCTTTGCAAAGAAAAAGTGCCAAAACAACCCTCGTTTCACGTTCCACTCATCAAATGAGGTTCAAGGTAAGAGAAAGGCATGAAATCATGGCAAAAAAATTCCGATTTTTTTTTTTGCATTGTTTCCCCTGCACTTTGGACGAAAAAACATTTTTTTGTTGACTGAAAAGGAAAAATATAACCTGTTTTTGGAGGTTTTGGTTCCTGGGCCGTAGCAAGCAGCACAGATGTTGAAAGTCAACAATTAGTGGCATTCTGAAAATTTCGTTTCTTGCTCTTTCCAACGGTATGCTGCATGCAACGTTTGGAGAAGTCTCCTGCCTGCGGTGCCTCTTCAAAGTTGGGATATGCTTCAGAAGAAACTGGCCTGCTGCGGCGGTTCAGTAAGGCGACAGCAAGGTGGGCGGAAGCAAACTCGGCTGCGGACGTTGTCACCAAAAACGGCCTATTCTGCTGCTTCTGTGCCGTTCCTAGGATGGTGGAGCCGTCGACCAATCAATCTACTCCGCCGGACTTGGGTGAGTAGGAGTGGAGTGGTGGCTGCAGCTTCCTAGCGGCAACTCAGCAGGTTCCAGATCGTCCAGGAACTAAGTCACCAAGGGTGACGCCTAGCTCATGGATACCAATATAACACGGTGGGTGAAATGGGGTGCAAGCCTCTTTGGGTGAGTGAGCCCTCGGGACCCGATTGCTCATGGCAATTGCGTAGGTAGGTCGTGGAGATTAAATTCGTTGTGAAGTGTCTTATACATCCCTTTCAATGGTTGATCTCTGATACCAATGGGTATGAGATGCCATCCATTCAAAAGTTTCCATCCATTCAAGAGTTCTTTCTTGAGACCGGCAAAGATAAGAACTGCAACAGTCACTTGCATGAGTGAGTTCATTGTGTGGGCTACATTTGCCAACTCAAGCACTTTGTTTGGTTCTTTCATGTGGATACGATCAAGCAAGTATGATTTTGCAAGCATTCATCATCGATGAGATGCAAGAGTGGACAATGGCGAGAGAGATACACAGATTCATTACTCATGGAAGAGCAGGAAAGAACAGAAAACAAAGCCTCGGTGAGGCGCTCCAACTGTTTCACATCATCATCCTAGAACATGAAACCTAGTTCAACATCCAAGGATCTCTCAGCCACAGCTCCTAGTGGTTGTCCACTTCCGGTCACTAAGGGATTCAAAAATCCTTCCCACGGCCTGTTGGTCCGTGACCACCATTGACGCCCTTGACGTTCTGGCGGTTTCCTTGTCCCTTATCCTGCTTGCCTTTGCCCTGTTCATTGGTGTTTCCACCAGCATGATCCTTCTGGCACTTGCGGCATTTAGACGCATAGTGCCCAACCTTTCCACAGTTGTAGCAGGTGAGGCTGCCTATCTTGGCCTTGCCATCTGCACGCTCCTTTTGGCTATCATGCGACTTGGAGGGTTTGTGACTACCCGACACGTGTCGAGGGAGCTTACGCTCACCACGTTGGAAAGAGTGCTGACACTTGTTGTTGCCATGCTGGTGATGATGGCTGCGACGTGTGTTCACTCCATACTCGGCCGGCATGGAGTTGTACTTCACGAGGATGAAGCCACGCAGCTCAGCATAACTGGGCCAAGGCTTGCCTTGGGGATCCATCGTACAAGCACGAGCGAGAGACTTGTTAGAAAGGCCATTGGTAACCCATTCCACGATTTGCCACATGGGATGGCGGTCCTCATCAGTGATTTTGTCCAAGGTGTTGTCCCAGTCGTGGAGGTATGCGGCAAGCGTGCGGTCACCCTGGCGGATTTTTGACAGACGCCTGGACGTTTTCTGGGAGAAGGACTCCCTACCGTACAAGTCCATGAGGATCTTGCACAAGTCTTCCCAGTGAGGTGTGGGGAACGACTGTGGTGTTTCCACGTATAACATTTTTAGTTGGTTCTTCACCGATGAGAGTGTTGCGCTGTGAAGGCAAGCTAGCCCGACGGCGCCCCAAGCTTGTTGCTTGATGTTATGGAGCTCAAGCAAAAGTTCCATACGTGGCTTCTAAGTGGTGAAGTCCATGTGCTATCATTTCTTGATCCTTGGCAAGGGGTAATGGTTTTTAACCGTCAAGCTGTTCAACGCACGATAGTCAACACACATACACAAACCTCTATTCTTCTTGTTGAAAGAGAGGATAGGAGCTCTGAATGGAGAGCTGCTGGGTTCAATCCATCCCTTGGCCAAGTATTCTTTGATCTGTCGTTCGGCTTCTTCACGCTGGACAGGACTGAGGCGATACATGGGCCGAAACAATGGCCTTGCTCTAGGCTCGAGAGGGATTGTATGACCAACATTCTGTTCTGGCAGTAGGCCATTCGAGAGTGGGCCAAAAACGTCAGAAAACTCTTCAAGGAGAGATCTGAAATCACTCAAGCAAGACGATGGATCGTCGTCATTGACCTTACGAAGTTGTGCTAGGAACACATTGTGCCCTTTACGCAATTATCGCTTCACTTGAAGCACCATAAGGACGGATTGTTCACTCTTGTGAGAGGGTTTTGAGCGATCCATAGGAGAAAGCGTGATGGAACGCTTGCCTTTTAGTACAGTGAGATTCATTGTGACCCAACTCATGTTGGCCTTGTGCTCATTAAGCCAAGGATCACCCAAAACAACGTCAAAATTATCTTTCAATTCAATGGAAGTAAGGTTGATAATTTTTGTGAGAGTTCCTAGCTTGAGCCTTGCCCGACATGTGCCGAGTACATCAACCTCACCGTCGTCACCGACGGTGACTTTTCCCTCACAAGGCATGCATTTCAATCCTAGCTATCGCACACGAGAGGCACTAATGAACTCGTCATCAACACCTGTGGGAACTAGGATTTGCATGCGTGCCCCAACCAGATGACCTGCGAATGGAATTGTCATCTTTGCCTGTGAGGAGTGTGTGAATAAGCTCTTTGGAGGCTTGACCTGCAAGTGGTACACACAAAAGTATTCTGTGCTATGACGTAGCTCAACAGAGTCACCCACTTACTCCCACATGTGGTGTCCTTTGCTTAAATCACACAAGAGTTGCCATCCATTCAAGAATAATTTCTTGAGACCCGCAAAGATAGGAACTGCAACAGTCACTTGCGTGAGTGAGTTCAGCTTGTGGGATACGTTTGCCAACTCAAGTACTTTGTTTGCTTTGTGTCGTGTGGATACGATCAAGCAAGTGTGATTCTGTAAGCATTCATCATCGATGAGATGCAAGAGTGGAAAATGGCAAGAGAGATACACAGAGTCATTGCTCATGGATGTGTAGAAAAAAGCAAAAAACAAAGCCCCGGTGAAGTGTTCCAACTTTTTCACATCATTATCCTGGAACATGAAAGCGCGTTCAACATCCAAGGATCTCTCACCCACAGTCCCTAGAGGTTGTCCACTACCGGCCACTAGGGGATTCAAAAACCCTTCCCACGGCCTGCTGATCCGCAACCACCATTGACGCCCTTGGTGTTCTGTCGGTTTCCTTATCCCTTATCCTGCTTGACTTTTCCCTGTTCATTGGTGTTTCCACCAGCACGATCCTTCTGGCACTTGCGGCATTCAGACGCATATTGCCCAACCTTTCCACCGTTGTTGCAGGTGAGGGCTCCTGTCTTGGCCTTGCCATGCGCACGCTCCTTGTGGCTGTCCTGCGGCTTGGAGGGTTTGTGACTACCCGACCCGTGTCGAGGGAGCTTACGCTCACCACGTTGGGGAGAGTGCTGACGCTTGTTGTTGACATGCTGGTGATGCTGGTTGTGACGTGTGTTCACTCCATACTCGGTCGATATGGAGTTGTACTTCACGAGGATGAAGTCATGCAGCTGAGCATAACTTTTCCAAGGCTTGCCTTGGAGATCGAGCATACAAGCACAAGCAAGGGACTCGTTAGAAAGGCCGTTGGTAAGCCATTCCACGATTTTCCACATGGGATGATGGTTTTCTCAGTGATTTTGTCCAAGGTGTTGTCCCAATCCTGGAGGTATTTCGCAAGCTTGCGGTCACCCTGGCGGATTTTCGATAGACGCCTTGACGCTTGCTAGGAGATGGACTCCCTACCGTACAAGTCCATGAGGATTTTGCACAGGTCTTCCCAATGAGGTCTGGGAACCGACTGAGATCTTTCCACATATAACATTTTTAGCCGGTTCTTTATCCATGAGAGTGTTGCGTTGTCAAGCTAGCCCGACAGTGCCGGAAGCTCATTGCTTGATGTTATGGAGCTCAAGAAAAAGTTCCATACGTGGCTTCCATGTGGCTAAATCTATGTGCTTGGATAAGCCAAACTTGGGATAAATACTTTTTAGAGCCTTTGAGATCTTGGTGCCCAATGTTGCATCATCATCCTGAGGGTGGTTATCGCTTTCTTAGCTTGATGAAGACGACGAGAGTGGCTCGGGCCCATTGACCGATCATCATGGGTGTCACCCATCAGGCTGTGAGTATCATCATGTGATGGATGCTTAGCTTTGCGACCCTGGGATGGGTGGGCGGGATCAGGCTTGTCGGCCATGCCACCAGCCACCAACGTACCCATGATGTTCAGCATGCCGCTGAATGCATCAGGATGAAGGTGCTGCTTGAGGGCAAGCATGCTCTTGGTGAGCTGGTTACGCTCAAGAGCGTCAAGTAAATGCTTGTTTGCCTTGGCTTCTTGCAAAAGGTTCAGTGCATCAGCGATGTTCGCTGGATGCTTTTGTGATCCCTGGCCTGCCTTAGACACGATGGTCATGTTGGCGGCCGTAGCACATGTCTGTGCTCTTCCAGGTGTTCCTTGCACAAGACGAGCCAAGAGACCATCCTGGGGTTGAGGGATTGGTGCACGTGCCGATGTAGGCAGCGTGTTCCTCCTGTCACCACCTACTGGTATGCCATCTGGGTCAACGCCACGAGATGTATGACCAGCAGGTAGCTTAGGGTCACTGTTCCCCTTTGCTAGGGCCAAAGCCCTAACAACTCCCACCGTGCGAAAGCCACGGATTTTGAGGTCTACAAGGTAATTGATCGCAGCCAAGGTGGCAGCGTCAATGCCCTTGAGATGATCATCATCCTCTTCACCTTGGGCCTCCAAGGAGAGCCAATCGTCCTGTGCTCCAGCGTCATCGTCTGCGTCCTCTGCGGCAACGGGTTCTACGTCCACTATGACTGGTACACCGGCAGTGCTGGCAAGGCCCTTGGCCTCATCACCAATGCGTGGAGTTGACGATGCCTCCTTGGTCTCCTCATTTCCCTTCATGATGTCCTTAGCGGCAGGGCTCCCACCTGGCGTTATCTTCGCAAAGGCGGTGGATGCGGTGTGACCGGTGCTCGTCCCGCAAGCGCTCTTTGTTGGCAACATCATGCGCGGAGCACGATTCCCGGATACGCTTAGGCCACTCTCCTTTGGTGGAGTTTTTGGAGGGCCTCCTCCTGCCACGGACATGGAAAGACCACCTCCCACCATGACTGGTGAGGAGGGGTGAAGGGATGAAAGGGGAGGGAGGGCAGAAAAGAGTTAAGTGAGAGTGTGGTGGTAGGTAAAATATAGATGCACCAGAAATCGCTCTCAAATATTTAAGGCACTCTTTGCTAAGGTAAGCAGGACAAAATGGTTTCCCACGATCTCCACGCCCTTTGTGAAGAAAAAGCTCTTTTCACGTTCCACTCATAAAATGAGTTTCAAAGCAAGAGAAAAGCATGAAGTCATGGCCAAAAAATTCTTGAAAAATTTTGGCAGCGTTTTCCCTGCAATTTGGACGAAAAAACATTTTTTTGTTGACTGAAAAGAGAAGACTTAACCTGTTTTTGGAGGTTTTGGTCCCTGGGCCGTAGCAGGTAGCACAGATATCAAAAGTCAGCAATTGATAGCATTCTAGAGATTTTGTCTCTTTCTCTTTCCAATGGTATGCTGCATGCAGCGTTTGCAGAAGTCTGGTGCCTGCAGCGTCTCTTCAAAGTCGGAGTATGGTTCGGAAGAAACTGGCCTGCTGCGGTGGTTCTGTAACGCAACAACAAGGCGGGCGGAAGCAAACTCGGCTGCAGACCTTGTCGCCAAGAACGGCCTAGTCTGCTACTTCTGCGCCATTCCTAGGATAGTGGAGCCATCGACCAATCAATCTGCTCCGCCGGACTTGGGTGAGGAGGAGTGTAGTGGCGTTTGTAGCTTCCTAGCGGTGACTCAACAGGTTCCTGGTTGTCCAGTGACTAAGTCACCAAGGGTGACGCCTAGCTCATGGATATCAATGTAACACGGCGGGTGAAATACGAGCTTTCCTAGGCTTATTGAACTACTTCCTTCACTTCATGCAAGGCTATTGTAGCCTTGTCGCCCCGCTTATAGCTCTCACACAAAAAGACGTGAAATGGTCATGGTCTGATAAGTGTGAGAATGCATTTGTGTCAAGGAAATTGTGACATCTGCACTTGTGCTTGCACTCCCGAATCCTGAAAAACCATACGAGGTGCTTCGTGATGTAACTATCGCCGGGATAGGGGTTGTCCTCATGCAAGAAGGACGACCGGTCGCATATGAGAGTTGTAAATTCTCAGACGCTGAGACTCACTACACCAGTGGTGACCAAGAGTTACTTGCGGTAGTTCATGCCTTGAAGGTTTGGCGTTGTTACCTTGAAGGTGCCTGTTAGCTACTGAGCTAACCACCTCTGGCAGAGAAGCCACGAAACCAAAAAGCTCACAAAGGGTTTTAGGCCTTCTTCTTTTGTTGACATGTGTCATGCATCCTAAGCTTAATCAGGCATACACTTCACCTTCAAGAGTACTAACGCCTTAGTATTACATCTCAAGAAGAGCTGAAGTTGTCAATACGCAAGAGAGAATCAAGCAAGGGTTGAATGATCAGCATGCAAGACAAGTCCTTCTAGAGCTGTCTGTCCAGTCCTAGAACTCAAAAGCACATTCCTGGGAAGTGGCCTGAACCAGCCACATCACCAATAGACTTGCACTGTGGGCTTGACACAGAAGCATCCTAGTGTCAAGGTGACAGACCAACCATGTAGTGTCCAAGAAGCTATGGGCTTTCTTTCTTGGAAGCTTCCATAGAAAAAAAGATGTGCACGGGGCTAGGATCGAACTTATGACCTCTCACTTGGCCAAATCAACAAAATGGCCAAGGTAACCACTCACCCACATGGTGTACTCACAGGTCATATCTTACGAGAGACAGAGCATAGTTGATTCACACTACAACGGATATAGGGGTCATATTTCCACAAGGGGCAGAGCATTCCTGATCCGTCCTACTACACTGAACAAGGGGCAAAAACATTCAACAAATCTCTCTCTCTTGCACCTTGCGTCAGTGACCATCATCATTCGTCATCACTTGTGTTGACCATGCCGATACCTTGCCTGCCCGCCTGGTGGAGATCTTTGTCCAGTGGCTTTGTAAGCATGTCAGCCCGGTTCAGCTTGGTACCGACATACTCGAGCTCCACTGTCTTCTTGTAGACCAAGTCTCGAGCGTAGTGGTAGCGGATCTCGATGTGCTTTTTGCACCTGGACAGGACGGGGTTCTTTGACATGTCAATGGCACTCATGTTGTCAATCTTGATGACCGTCGCCGTTGCCCGTGGTGCCTTCATCTCAGATAGCAAGCTTCGTAGCCACTGCATTGTTAAAAAGTGCCCCTGCCATGGTTGCCGTTTGACGTTTTCCTGGTCCGAACACTAGAGAGTGGTTGGATGTCCAATCGGATTGCAGATTTGGACTCCTTGGATTTTGCCATGTGATTTCGAGCTTTCAGTTGCTCGATTTGGTTGAGAATTCAGAAAGTTAGCCCTACCCAAAGTTCGGGTGGTGAGGCGGGTGGAATCTGGTACCCGTCCGGGGTGACGGGATACTCCACCGCCGGTGGTCCGTGTTCAGCTCCAACTGGCTCCATAGATCCCAAGGCCCTAGAGGAAGCAACCAGGGAGGTCCCCTGGACCAGGTCGAGCTGCCCTTTGACTTTTCAATGAAAGAAAGGCGCTTCGAGCCGTCGTCGGCTCGTGTCGGAGACGACTCACGTCGGCGGCAGCCAAAGGCGGCTCCACCAAGGGTTGCTTGGATGGGCGTAGCAGGGGCTATACTGCTCCGTTTTGGGCGTGCTTGGATGCGTTGGAAAGCTCAGATCACAGGCTATAAGAATATGATGTAATATCACCAAAAGAACAAAAAAACCATTAATTACTCGCAGCCCTTCTCAGTTTCCGCAATCTGTATTCTGCCAGAATTCTGCACTTAGGTGTTGTGGCGACCCAAAGCACACACCTCCCTTGGAAGTCTCTTTGCACTAAGAAGCCGTGCACACTTAGGCAGTTCAAGGCACGCCAGGACAGCATTCCTGACATGCATCTCTTTACACACCTCAGCCAAGGTGATGTACTCAGCTTCAGCTGTTGACAGAGAGACACATTCCTGATTGCGACTTGCCCAACTACTGCACCTCCATTCAACATACACACAAAGCCGGAGGTAGATTTTCTGTCATCGATATTCCCTCTCCAATCAGCATCGGTGTAGCACATGAGACGAAGTGATGCCGATCCAGCGATGCCTCGAAACTGAAGCTCCATGTGCCGCGTGCCCTGAAGGTAGCGCATGATGTGCTTCACGGCCTGCCAGTGAACTGGACCGGGATTGGTCACAAACCGGTTCACCTACCCAACAGCACAGGCTATATCTGGTTGGGTGGCGACCATGGCATACATTAGACTGCCCACTGCAGACTGATATGGGATGTCCAGCATGTCAGTTTTCTCCGCTTCGTTGGATGGGGACATGGAGGTGGAGAGTTTGCACTCCGAGCTCATGGGTGGGCTGGCAGGTTTGCAATCTGCCATGCTGTATCGTTTGAGAATGAAGTCGATGTATTTTGTCTGGTTCAGGCTAATAGTACCTGCTGCTCTGTCACGCTTGATGGCAATTCCAAGATAGAAGTCAAGGGGATCCATGTCCTTCATCTCGAATCTGCTACTCAGCTGCCCCTTGAGATCGTCTAGCAGCTGTGTCGAAGAAAAGCATAGAATCAGGTCATCAACGTACAAGGCGACCAACATAGTCCCTTTGTCACTCTCATGCACGTACATGCTAGGATCATTGTTGTAGTGCATGAAGGACTCCTTGGCCATGAACGTGTCCATCTCCTGGTACCAAAGTCTTGGCGCTTGTTTTAGCCCATAGAGTGCCTTCACCAATCTGCCCACCTTGTTCTCAAGAGCATCAACCCCCTTCGAAACCTCCATCAATACCTCCTTGTCAAGTTTTCCATAAAGGAAGGCTGTCTTGACATCCATCTAGTGGACCTCCATGTTCTCGGCAGCAGCAATGGCGAGGATTGACCGGATGGAGGCAAACGTCACAACTGGAGTAAAGGTCTTATCGTACTCTGCGCCAGGCCATTGGGAGAACCCCTTTGCTACCACCCGTGCCTTGTACTTGTCTATCTTACCATCCTGTTTCCTTGTTCCTTTCAGCACCCACTTGGACCCCACAATGTGAGCCCCAGTAGGTCTTTCCACCAGCACCCATGTCCCATTCTCTTCAAAAGAGCTGAGTTTACTACCAATTACTTCGTCCCACTTTGCTTTGTCAGGCCGAGTGAGTGCCTCTGCGACAGACGTTGGCTCCTCTTGAACCATGAATGAATAGTTGAAGCCTGTCCATTCACCCGTATCTGCGTCGTAATGGCGCCGAGGTACTTTGAGGCGTGAACTGCTCCTTGAACCTGCTGGCTGGTGCTGTTGATGTGGAGGTTGGAGGGCTGGTTCGTCGTTGATGATGGGAGAGGCATCCTCCTCGTGTTCCGGAGGATCAGATACATCGGAATCAGAGTCTGATTCCTCTGAGTCATCTTCATGAGCTTCTCTCCCTGTTTCAGCACCTATCCCATATCATTGTGCTGGTGCTTCATCTCCCTCTTCAAGGAGAGTGAGCCACTCTCCCTGTTTTGGAGCATTCCCGAGTTTGAGATGCTCTCCCTTACTCACAGGCCTTTCGTGAAAATCCACATCTCTGCTGCGGATGACCTTCTTGGCTCCTTGGTCCCACAGTCGATAAGTTTTGTGGGCGGTGTCATAGCCGATGAAAATGCACTTTTGTGCTCTTGCATCGAGCTTTCCAAGGCCCTCACCGGCCTGGACCTTGGCAAACCCGGTGGAACCGAACACCTTTAGATGGGAGGGGTCCGGCTTCCTACCTGACCATGCTTCTTGAGGCGTTTTTAGCTGCTGTGTCTGCTTCTTCTTGCCTCTCCTTCGTAGAGCTGTTGCAGGTGTGAGGTTCACAAAGTAGGTAGCCGTATGTGCTGCTTTAGCCCAGAACCTAGGAGGCAGCTTGGTTTCAAAGAGCATGCACCTTGCCATGCCTAGGAGCGTCTGGTTTATCCTCTCTGCTACGTCGTTGCTTTGAGGTGAGTAGGGCGTAGCTTTCGGGTGTTCAATGCCCTGTGTCTTGAGCCACTCCCTGCAAGCTTCGTACTCTCCCCCATTGTCCGTCCTGAATGCCTTCACCTTCTTTCCACTCTGTCGCTCAACCATAGCGACAAAAGCTTGCAGATTCTCCTTCACCTCGCTTTTCTTTTTGAGAATGTATGTCCACACCTTCCGACTGTTGTCGTCAATGCATGTGAGGAAATATCTGCTGCCTCCATTTGACGGTATGCAAAAGGGACCGCACACGCCAGAGTGCACGAGGTCAAGGGGTGCGAGAGCACGTGTGCCATTGCGCTTAAAAGGTTTCCTTTTTGCCTTGCCTTGAAGGCATGGCTCATACATGATCCCGGCTCCCTCCGCCTCATCACCTAGCTCCATCCCACGCACTAGCTCCTGCTTTTCCATGAGCTCAAATGTGCGATGAGCCACGTACCTAAAGCGCCTGTGCCATAAGTTCTTGGAGGATGTACACAGGGTAGAATGAACAGCCCCGGTGGTTGCATTTTCTTGTGGTTTTGTTACTAAATCGTCTGCTGCCACTGCTTCCACTGGTCCAACATTTTCTTCCTCATCTGAATCTACATCGCTGCTCTCCTTCTCATCACTCTCGACCGAAGATTCAGCCATTGAAGTTGTCGTTTTGGTCTGCAAGACATAGAGTCCATCAACGCGAGGAACCTGTGTGACAATCTTCTTGGCAGAGTAGGAGATGTTCATGTCTTTGGTGGGGACTATCACCGCTTCCTTCTCTATAAAGACCACTTTCATGCCATGGTCAGTTATCTTAGACACGGAGAGAAGGTTGGCTGTGAAGGAGGGCAAGTAGACCACCCCCTCTAGCTTGAGGTCGGAATCTCCACCGCTGACACCCACTATGACCAGCTTGTCACCAATGCCCTCAGCTGCCTCAACCTTGCCATTGGCAACTCTGAAGTTCTTGTTACATGGAGCAAGAGAGATGATGTATCTCTTCTCATAAGTGGTGTGTTCGTTTGTGCCCGAGTCAAGGCTGTATGCTCCTGGCCTGAGTATCGCCCTCCCTTTGTTGGAGGCACACTCAGCCATCAAGCTTGTGGGATCCTTCCCACCATTTCCCCCTCGCCATTCATCCGTGTCTCCTCCCTCTCTTTTGGGTGCACGACACTCTCGAGCCCAGTGTCCAGCCTTGCCACAGTTATGGCAGTTTCCTTGTGCTTTGCACCCCTTCCACTGTTGCTAGTGCTGTTGTTTCCATTGTACCCAGAGGAGGAGGTATTGGGGAAGGTTCCACTGCTTCATGAGGCAAAGACAACCATATTTTCTTTGCTGCTGCTACGACGCATGGCTTCATTCCGCACATACTCAGAGACGGTGGTGTAGGAAACTAGATCTTCAGTCCACCCTCCAATCACCGTTATCATGGGGCCCCAACTTTCCGGCAGTGTCATCAGAAAAATCATGGCCTGCATGTCAGATTTCAGGTCCCACCCCATGCCGGTGGCTTGTTGCAAGAGCGTCTCAAACTTTTGCATAAAGGCGGAGACATCCTCCCCTTCACCAAGCCTCATACTGATTAGGTGTTGTAGAATGAAGAGACATTGTCAAGTGAGGAGGACTGAAACACCTTGCCGAGTTTGGCGTATGCCGCGGCTGCCACTGTACAACCGCTGATTTGTGAAAGGACTGAGGGTTGTATTGAGGACACAAGAATGGCGAGAGCCTTCTTGTTGAGCTTGACCCATGCCACAAGGTCAGCACCCTCCTCCTTTGTTGCTGGGATAGATCCGTCAAAATATACTAGTAGATCTCTGTCATCCATGATGATCTCAAACTGCCACTTCCACAGCGCAAACCCCTCTCCATCAAACTTGAGGATGGGTGAATGGTTCCCTGGTTCCCCTGTCCCTGCCATCCCTACAACTACAACTGCTACAGCTGCTGCACCTGTTGTTGATGCTGATGAACCTGTGTTTGAGACCGATGTAGGCTATTGGTGAGAAGAGGCAACTGCTTCCCCTGTTCACGTTGGCCGTTGCAAGCACATGTAGGCTGATGTAGGCTGGAGGTATGGTTAATTGTTCCTCTTTTATACATTGCATGATCTATGTATTACATATACACACACACACATATATATATATATATATATATATATATATATATATACAGGACGCTTCTAGGAGGTATCCTTACGGTTCAAAGATACGTGTTCACCAAACAATGTGTGTTATGGGAATGCATTTTCAGAGTTTCTAAATTAAGGGGTTTCTTTATTGTGACATTTGAATTCCAATGTACCCAATATT
>SZWC01013745.1:3925-55118 GCA_023375785.1 Penium margaritaceum | reverse complement strand
GAGTCGGAGAGTCGGAGAGTCGGAGAGTCGGAGAGTCGGAGAGTCGGAGAGTCGGAGAGTCGGAGAGTCGGAGAGTCGGAGAGTCGGAGAGTCGGAGAGTCGGAGAGTCGGAGAGTCGGAGAGTCGGAGAGTCGGAGAGTCAGAGAATCAGAGAGTCAGAGAGTCACAGAGTCACAGAGTCAGAGAGTCACAGAGTCACAGAGTCACAGAGTCAGAGAGGGGTGGAGGGGGCTCAGACATGGCCTCACCGTTGACATCTGGATTGGAGTCGTTGCCGATGAAGATCTTGTCAGCGTTGTCAAACGTCGTGGTCAAACCGGAGGTCGTCTTCAGACAAAGCGACAGAACCGCGTCTGTGCTCGCCTGCGACCAAGTCATCCCCCCGAACCCCCGCACACCCACCCCACCCCCTCCCCGCCCCCCCCCCTCACCCCAAAGAACAAACAACCGGCCACGGCACACGCGGTTGAAAAGGCCACTGCCTTGCTTGCTTGTCTGTCACAGCATTTCCCTGCTGCTGCTGCTGCTGCCGCTGCTGCTGCTGCAGCAGCAGCAGCAGCAGCAGCAGCAGCAAGCAAAGGCCAGCAAGGGACAGCGCGTGCAGCAGTCTGCAAGCATAAGCAACAACAACGTCGCCAGCAATGGCAATTGCGACGGCAGCCACAGCAGCAACTGCGATGGCGACGGCATCGGCGACGCCAATGGCCGTGGGCTGTAGCGACGGCAACAGCAACTGTAGCGGGAAGGGCACTGGCAACGGCATCGTCAACGACAGCAACATCAGGATAGTCACACAAACGATGCGGCACCAGCAGCGGCGAGCAGCAGCGGCGAGCAGCAGCGGCAACACATGCGCGGGACAGAAGCAGCGGCGCCGAACAAGCGGGCATCAGAGGTCGCATCAGGACCGGGAGGTGGTGCAGGCTCTCAGGCGACCTGAAGCAGCAAGTCCAAGCAAAGCAAAGCAAAGCAAGCAAGCAAGCGGAGAACGAGAGCCAGGGCAGTCCTAAGGCACTGTGCGAAGGAATCCAAGAGCACAGATATGCTCACCCCAATCTTTTCCTTGACCAGGGTGGGAGGCAGGGTGCACTGCTGGTACGGGAGTCCGTAGTAAACGTCTGTCTTTGCCACCTGCGCCGCAGTAGGGGTTTGCTGCGAACATAGCACTATGGCCGCGGCCACGACGGCCAACACCGCGACGGCGGTCAGCTGCTGCTGCTGCTGCTGCTGTCGTCCTCGATGAGACCGCCGTTGCAGTCCGGCTGTCGAACATCCCCAGTTATGAACGTGTGCTGCATTGCTGAAGTTGCTGCTGCTGCGTACGCCGCCGTTGCTGCGGCCCTGGGACCTTCTGATACCGCTGAAACCTGAGCTACATCGACCTGCTGCGTTGCTGCTGCACCTGTTGCTGTTCCGGGAGGCGCAGCAGCAGTCGGCATCCATCGTGGCGCTCGGACAGCGTGAGCTCTCTGCGCCGCAATCGTCGACGGCGGAAGCAGCAGCAGCAGCGGCGGCGGAGGTACGAAAGCCCCCAGGACCGCAACGGCAGATGGTGTCCTGAGCGACGTCGTCCTCGTGGCCGCAAGAGGACAAGAACGAGTGCTCACTTGTGGCGCATTCGGCCGATTCCATTGCGCAGGGCAGTCGGGGTGCAGCCGAGGGTCGCTTTCGCATTCCCTGAGAAACGTCTACCAGTGACAACAGAGGCAGCAGCAGAAGCAGTAGCAGCGTCAGCGGTAGCAGTAGCGCCAGTACTTGCCCTGTAGCTCTGTGACGTCTAGGAAGTAGGCGTGAGTGCGTGACTAAAGTCCAGCTTGCCCCGTTCGCTCAATGTCTCTCATTCCAGCCCAGTAAACTTGACCCAGTCTTCATTTGCGCTCTCCTCTCATATCCGGCGTTCACCGACAGAGGGCCGAATAAGGACGAGACGCACGCGGAGACCGGCCCACGCACAGATTCACCGACCAGCAGCGGCAAGTGGGTGTGGCGATGAACAGCGGACGGTGGTGCGCGGGGGGTGGCGTTGCGCTGGCAAGGAGGAGGGAGTCGAGAGTTTTTGGGGGAAAGTTGTGGTGCTTGCATTGCGCAGGAAGGCTGGCGCGGATTGGAAAAAAGTTTTTGCGTTCTTTGGACACAAGTGTACGAAGTGAGGGTGCGCGTCCCAATAACGGACGGCCCGCTCGCAGCGCCGTGGCTCCATGTCGATCTTTCGCCGTCGATCGATGAGCAACAAGCCTGAGGTTGATGGATCTGAGAGATTCTTTCTCATGCCACAGCCGGCAGAGTGGACTTTTTCACAAGTCATGGTAATGAGAAAGTCCACGGAGAACATTCGTGGGGACTGCTGCCATTGCGTACTCTGTACCCGGTGACAGTTTGTTCAGTATCCGTACATTTCTGTCGGTCGGATTTTAAGAAAACGGAAAGACATCGGCCACGCGTTCCGACACGTCGCTTGCGGAAATCTGCATCCGCTGGGGACTTGCCCTCGTACAAACAGGCAGCCATCCAGTCAAACGGACAATCGACGGCCGTCCGATCAGAGGATACCATCGACTTTCGATGGTCCGCTCCGATGAGTTCTACTGGAAAGAGCAGACTATCAATAGAGAATCTTGGGATTTATTTCCAATTGAATCGCTCATATGTGTTTTGCTCCAGATCCGGCGAGGACGGCACCTACTGCCGGTTTCAGAGTAGTGCGGAATGACCATATACCCCTCGTTTTGGACGATAAGCCTCATTGCCCCCTCGCTCGGAACAATCAAACCCATCAGCACCTAAGTGGGAACAAGAAACTTGATCCGCCCCTTCCTCGCAAAAATAAGCCTGATCCGCCCCTTCTACACAGAAACGAGTTTGTGTTATGCCGACCAGAGCGTAGATGGTAAACATGTAGAAGCTGCGAAGCAGAACACAATTTTGGAGTTTGGGTGTAGCGGGAGGGCCGGGTCGGCCCTCCCTCCTCGTTGAAGCGAGGGGTGGTTACGCACCACCCCTCGCGTCAGCGAGGGCTGGCCGGGGGCCAGCACTTCGCTGGCCGCCGGCCAGCTCGCTGTCGGCCGGCTGGACGGCCGGCGGCCGGCCAAGCGACTGGCCGACCACCGGCCGGCCAGCCGCCAGCCGCCGATCGCAGCCTCAGCCCGATCGGCGACTGAGGGGCCACTAGGGCCTCGAGGGCGAGGCCTCGTGGCCTCGTGCCCTCGCCCCCCTCGCCCTCCTTGCAAACGAGAAAGCAAGGACAAGGGATAGGGGGAGCAAGGGTAAGGTCGAGAGAGCTGCTGCGAAATCGCCAGCGTGCCTCGCACGCGACGATTTCGCGCCAGAACGGCAAAACGTAAATCGAAGTTCGTTTACGACGAACTTCGACATAAAATAAATGAAATAACTCGTGCGAACACACAAGTTCGAGGTAAAAACCCCCGGTTTGGGTCCCAAAACCAGGGGTTTGGTTAAAAACGGATATGGGTCTCCGGAGACTCGAAATATTCGAGTCTCCCTGCTCTGGGTCGTTGATGACGATTGCCCCTCAGTCTTGCGAAGGGGGTAAACCCCTGACGCGGACTGAGAACGTCATTCTGCGAACTCCGACAACGACTTCAGAGCAGGAGCTGGAGACTCAGCCCGTTACAGTGGTTCTTACAGCCAGACGACTCTCGCGACCAAGAGTTCAACGGAAACGGCGGCTACGACATAGATAAAACACCGCCGACAGCTGTAAGCAACAGCAGAAATGCCAGAAGGGACTACGGCATCTACGCTTCACCGTTTGAAGCGCCGTAAAGTGTGTTAGGAAGCTAGAGAAGAGCTCTATTTTTTGGGGCTTCTACTCCACAGCCTCTCCTCACCTCTAGAGGACCTAAGGGAATTTTGTGGGACGGGTGGGGAGTGCCCACCCCCAAACCACCAAGTTTTCCCCTCTCTTCAAGGTTCTCTCCTTCCCTCCTTCAACCAAAAATTGGGACAGTGCTTCTTCCCACGGCCAAGGGCTCTCAAAGCTTGATGAAGCCCTAAAAAGAGGGAGGACGACACCTTGGGGAATTTTGGCGGCTCCCCCAACGCCGCTGGCTGAAGGAGGACGCCGCCAAGGGGCGCGAGATGTGCCAAGAAGACGCAAGAAGAGACCAAGGAAGACCAGAAGACAAGAAGACAAGAAGACAAGAAGAAAAATAGTCTTTTTGTTCTTAACCTTGTACTTTCTTGTTTTCTTGCTTTTTTTTCCTAGTTTGGTGAGCGGTACTCACACTTCTTGTTTCTCCCTTATGTTGTTATTTTCTGTTTTCCTAGATCCTAGTTGCTACCAAGTGCCGTGAGTCACGGCTTAGGAGGACTAGTTTCTAAACCCACGACCTTGTGCCGACGTGGCGGCCTACAAAAAATAGAAATTAAAATTAAAATTGCCTCACCAATCGTGAGAGCTAGATTGTAGGAGGCGATTCCTCCTTTAAGTTGTGGGGTGATCCTCACAACGACCTTCACGTGCTAGTTGCACGAACGACGAGATGGCAAGTGCCGGACCGTCCAAGACAAACAAGGGCAAGGTGGTGACGGCCTCACCATGAGCTCTCGGCGGACTCCAAATTTTGGGAGCCGCCGCCTCGAGCACGGTTGCCAATCCAAAGGGAACCGTACCGCCTAAGGCAACCGTGCCGCCTAAGACAACCATACCGCCTAAGGCCACTGCACCGCCTAAGGCCACTGCACCGCCTAAGGCAACCAACGCCAACCTCGGCGACACCGAGAAGCGTGCGGAGGCCGAAAAAGTGCTCGACGAGCACGTCGACACGCATGTGGGCGACCCCCACGCGACGGACGACCCGATGCAAGAGGATTTCCTAGAGGGGTGTTGGGGTTTTGGAGCCTGCAGTGACGAAGTCACCGCGTGCTTTGATGCAGCAAGGGGGTCTTGCTGCTATCCAGCATCTCTGTGCTCAGCAAGCAAACCTTGTACTCCAATGTGTAGATGCGGAAGACTTGGATTGAAACTTGTACTTGAAAAATACTATCAAGTACAAGTATGGTACAAGAAAACAGCGGTGAAACACAACTCAGCTTAGTGCTCTGACACACCCTGCCCGATCCGAGGGCGCAACGCCTTGCTAGGCCGTCAAGGCTATCGTTGCAAGGGTCTCAGCACGGTCACCGTACTTTCAAGTGGAATGGCCTCCAGGTTGTCAGGGCAGCCTCCTCTCCATGCTGGCAGCCACTACCAAACTTACTGGGTCGTCAGAGGTCTTCTGACCCTCCTAGCCAAGCTGGCAGAGTGCTGCCAGGCTTACTGGGTCGACAGAGGGGAACTCCAGCAAGAAACACAGCTTGTAGACCCTCCTAACCAGGCTGACGAAGCACTGCCAAACACACTCGGTCGGCAAAGGGAGACTCCAACATTCTGACTGTCCAGACAGAAACAACTCTGTAAAGCAGAGCTGAAGTTAGACATTCACTCTGGGCTCTCACGCCTAGACACAACTCCTGGCCCACAGATGGGCAACGTCAAGTAAGACAGCTCAAGCTAGGCAACTTGAGTCTTGCACGTATTCTGGCCACCACAGCGAGGTAGTCAGGCCTTCAGGTAGTCAGGGGCGTCCTCCTGCCCAGGCTGGCAGACTCCTGCTAGACTTACTGGGGTCTTGAGATGAGAGCGACAACAGAGTCTTGGTCTGAGGCGATGTTTGGTAGAGATGGACTGCTGGTCATTGGAGTTGATGCTGGAATTGCTTGCTGAGTTACTGCTGAGTTTACTGGAGTTACTCGAGTTACTGGACTGACTGAGTCCAGTCTGCTTTTATCCTGGGATCCTAGCAAGTTGACCAGCTGCCTTGTGCCTACAGGAGACGTCCTGCTTCAAGGTCGTAGCTTCCTCCTCAAGGAATCTTCCCGGTCCAAGGCACGCAGCCTCCTCCTCAAGGAAGCTTCCTGAAGGCTGGCAACTTGGCCGTGGTCCCAGCTGCTGAGTCGTGCATGTTGCCGCTGACGTAGGGCGGTCCCCACTCTTGGCTCTGCATGCAGCTGCTGAGTCGTGCATGTAGTAGCTGATGCAACTGCTGAGTCGTGCATGTGGTAATTGATGCAATGCTGAGTCGTGCATGCACCACCTGATGCAGAGTGGTCCCTGCTCCAGAGCCCTGCTTGCATTTGTTGATGCAAGCGGTCCCAGCAGTCTAGTCAGGTGTAGTCCCACCATGACTGGTCTGGGCCAAGTACCCAGCAGTGCTTGCTTGCACTGGGCAGCTGCTGACCAAGCTGGGCCAGCAGGCATGCACAGCCATGCTGTGCATGCGGCAATAAAAGATCCAGGCTCCTTCCCCCCCTCGGACTTGGATGCCAGAATTAAATGTGGCCTGTACATCAGAAATTCCTGGCCGAGCCGCACCCGGGTATTTACGAATAAAAGTCCGTAACTTCACGTACAGACCTCCGATTGTCGATCTAATTGCGCCATGTCAAAGCTGTCGCTCAGCGTAGTTATCGCTCACTCTAACACTCCCCCTCGATAGGTGCGCTGATGAATGCGGAGACTGTCGGATTTTTTTGAGTGGAGAAATGAGTGATCGGTGGAGGTTTCAGCTGCCAAAAAAAACAGTCTGCTGTCAGAATAGACTTCTGGGTTGCTCTTGGGTATTCTCTGGCTGCTGGGAATTTTTAGGAAAAAAAGGGCCTCGAATCGGTCGAGTATCGGCTTGGAAATGCTCGATCTGCGCTTTCTTGGATTTTGTCGGGGCCGTTGTCTGGTCAGAGAAAGTTGGGTGGAGCAGAAAAAATATTTTGGGTGAGGCTGGGTTCACCTGCCCACTCACCACCGAGGTTGCTTCATGCAGAAGCAACCTCCCACAGCCCAAGCCACCGTGTCACTCATGCACGGGCTTGGCTGTGCAGTGGAAGGCTCCAGAATCTTCCACTCACGAGGCGCTTGTGAGACGGGACCGCCGCTGGGACCGCCTGCTTGGTATGCCAACCTGCTACAACCACCCTGGCCTACGAGTATAAAAGCCCGCTGCTAGTCTCATTTTCCTGATGCTATAGCCTTCTGCTCCCCCTGTCGCTCATGCCACTTGCTTCGACGACTCTCCTCGGCTACTTCCGCCACTTACTCCAGCCACACCCAGCTGTTGCAACACGACTTCGACGTAGCTTAGGCACTTAGCATGTCCCACGTCCGTTCTTGGTCTGCTCCCGACCCTTCCGGACACCTTTGGCGACTTGAACTCCACTGGCGTCATCACCGTTGTTACCGCTGCTTTGGTGGTCATCGCTGGTGTTTTAGGTCGATGCTTCTTGATTTCGTTGACCAAAAATCTCGTTGCCCCACCTTTTGTGGCGAGGATTCGGGCTACCCATCACGGGTACCCTGCCTTACATCGCCCAAAAACGCGCCCCTTCCACCATTTTTTTTACACGCAGCCCGCCGGCTACGTCGATCAGAGCTCGCCGCTCCCCCTCCATGGCTCCACCAGCCACTTGGCCTCTCGCTGCTTGCGCGTGGCCCTCCACCACCCCTTTTTTTTTGGTGGTCGTCACGAGCGAGTGTTTCGCTCACTGGTTGCTGGCCAGCCAACCTGCTGCCGCTGCAGGAGGCTTCGCTCCAACTTGCTGTCGCGACAGGGGCTTGCCGCGACTGAGCCTGCTCTCGCGGCAGGCTCCTGGCCCAAGCTCGCTGCGATGGCGAGCTGAGCGCTGTTGGAGCAACGTCCAACGTGGACGTCACTCCCCTCCCCCCTCGCTCGCTACTCTCCTCCTCAGCCCTTGTTTTGCTCACCGAGCGAGCTTCTTCTTCTTCTTCTTCTTCTTCTTTTTTCCGGTCGCGCTGTTCTGCTTGCACACCACCGCGCGCCACAACTTGACCTCCTGGGGCTTCGATTCCCAACCGGCTCAGCAGCCACTTTCGGCTTCAAGTATGCCCCCTTTTTTTTAATCTGCGGTGAGCTGTTTCGGTGGCGCAACATCGCGCACCAAAGCTCGTCTTGCTGCAGCCACGTTCCCCATCCACAGTTCAGTGCCCACGCTATTTTTTTCGTTGACGATGTCAACACTCACGCCACCATAGGCGGTCAACTCTATTGTAGAAAAAAATGCGACGCTGTTGCGAAGGGAACTTTAGCAGTTGACTACTGTTGCCACCCGTTGCTTCTCTAGCTGCTGCCATTGCTTTGCTGCTGCACTGACTGCTGATGAAGGATGATCCATAGTGGCAAGAAGTAAACTCGCCCTGAGACTTTCTTGGGGGTGAAGAAACCCAAAACCTGGGTTCTGACTGCTGCCGAAACAAAATCTGCATTCTGGCAGTTTTTTTTTTTATCCACCAAGCTACCCGTAGCAGCACTGGGACGTCTCCCATTTTTTCTACAGTCGTTGCTGATGCTGTTGCTGCTGGTGGTCACTGCTTCCACCTCCCAGAAGGCACCGCAACCAGGTTGGCTATATAGCTCCGATCCGCATGACGGACGGGCTTAGCCACGTACTCGTCGTGATCACGATGAGTTGCTCCAAGGTCATTCCCGGACCTCGGGCTCCTTGCCTTCACTCCGACAGCTGCTCCGACTGCTGCACTCTTGCTTCAGCTCCTGTTG
Organism: Penium margaritaceum; assembly: GCA_023375785.1. Classification (NCBI taxonomy): domain Eukaryota; kingdom Viridiplantae; phylum Streptophyta; class Zygnematophyceae; order Desmidiales; family Peniaceae; genus Penium; species Penium margaritaceum. The sequence continues at coordinate 46,551 of SZWC01013745.1, read as the reverse complement.
AGAGGTCAGTTGCTGCTGAGCACGCTGTTCGCGATATGTGACTTGCGATCGTGAGGAGCAAACTTGCCCCTCAACCAACGTTTGCCTTCAGGTAGAAATTCGAGGACGAGGTCCACAACTGCTCTAGAGATCCAACGTCTCTGTCACAAATTTTGACTGGTTGTAGAATTTGCGCATGTCGCCAGTCTCCATGCATGCCGCCTTCGGCAAGACGGGCTAGATGCTTCCACCTGCCACTCCGGCGGGATTTTTCCATGGAGCATAACTGCTCCATTCATGCATGCCACCAGACACGTGGTGGGCTTATTGCGTCCACCTGTCGCCCCGGCAGGATTTTATCGCGGAGCGCAACTGCTCCATCTGTGCATTCCACCTGACACCAGGTGGGCTTACTGCTTCCACCTGCCGCCCCGGTAGGATTTTGTCATGGAGCACAACTACTCCATTTGTGCACGCCACCTGACACTAGGTGGACTTGCTGAATCCACCTGCCGCCCCGGAAGGATTTTGAAATGGAGCTGAATTGCTCCATTTTTGTATGCCACCTGACACCAGGTGGGCTTACTACCTCCACCTGTCGCTTTGGCAGGATTTTGTCTGCTTCACAGCTTGCTACATTGCGTGCTGCTTCAGGACTTGACCAAACGCCTTCACTCCGCCTTCCCCTCACTACGAGATCTCCTTCGCTGTTCCTCTAGCAAAGTGAGTTGCTACTGGCGGACTGTGTTGCTGGCGATGTCACGGCTGCTCCTGTTGTAGCCGACGTCAACTTGTAACCAATTGTTGCGTCGAGCTCCTGGCCCCTATTTTTTTAGGAGTCCTTCATTCCTTATTCCTCTTCTTCTTCTTCTTCCGCTGTTGCCCGCTCCGCGTCATGGATCGGGTTTTGTGGTTGTGAGAAGCACATGTCAGACTGCTGATGAGCGTCTCTACCTTGCTGTGCTCATCTCTGTTGTGCCGATGGTGGTGAGCTGTCCCATAGCTGCCACCATGTTTCTTCCTCTTGTACCGACGCTGTGTCGATACACTTGCAACCTGTAAGCTCATTATGTGAGCTCCCACATGCTCGTGGCTCCATACACGAGCACCTGTTGCATCACTGCTGCTCTTACAGGTCGTAGGCTGGCTTTTGCTTGGCCGCCTGCTACATTGTCAGTGTATGCTATTGTTGCGTTGGCTCTGTACAAGCTAATGAAGAGTCATCTTGTCATGCAATTTGAGGCTCATGTGAACCTCTGCCCGCTGCTGAAGACACATCCACCTCAGCTGCTCTGCTGCACCATCAACATTCAGCTGCTGGGTTGTGTTCTGTTGGATGGAGCATGAGAACTCCGTCTGGGATGCGGAGCCACTGTCCGCTTTGTTGGTCAGCTTGTGGACGTTTGGCGAGGCGCCCAACCCTGTGAACACTAGTGCCGACACTTTTCTCACAAGTAGGCACTGTTGTTGCGACTGCTGCTTGTCGCTGCCAGGCTGCTGATGGCAGCCTGGTTCCTTGGTCACCACTCCACTCTCCATGAGTTCCTGCAAGACGGCTACTTGCCTTGGCTCTCTGGCAACCTGGGTTGTTGCCGATGGCATCCCTGCTTGCGACTCGCAAAGCAGTGCATGGAGTGATGTCAACCTTTGTGACATCATCATGTGGGTGTTCACAAAGTACCGCTGCTTGTCGTCAGCTGCTGCTTGTGGTGCTTGAAATCCTGGTGGCACTGCTGCATGCTTTGACTGTTGTAATTGTGCCGTTGTGGATGCTTCAAGGAACGCTACGAGCGTTTGCATGCTTCCTCCATGAGCAGATGAAGGTGAGTTTTTCTGCTGATGACTGAAACGCTCTGGCATGTCTAGTGGAGAACTGAGCTGTGGCAGTAGTGTAGGAAACTGATGTGACACTCATGAAGCCTTATTCACCTGCAAGGTCTCATTTTGTTGTTGGATCTGCGTCACCCGACATTTAGGCTGAGTTGCTTGGGCAGCTAACAGCTCACAGGTATGCCGCTCCCGTTGGTAAATGTGCTGTTGCTTGCCAGTCTGCTGCCATTGCTCCATGGTTTCATGCTTGAAAGCTTGCTCCCCAGCTGTCTCATGCTGAATTGTATCAAGCATTACTTGTACAAGTGCCATGGATGACACTTACATTGCAGCTTGCTGTGACTCTGTCACACATTGCTGCACCATGCCCAACTGTGCAGATTCAATCACTTGCATCTGCACTGGCATGAGAGCATGTGGCATGAACTTTGCCACATTAGCCTACGGGTCTGCTGCGGTTGATGACGACTGTAGTTGTGCCAGTTGAAGCTGATGCTGAAGATGCACCTGCTGCTGAATCTGGGACAACTACTGCTGAAGCTGTGGACGGTGAGCTTCAAAACTTGTGTCGATCAACTGTTGTCGCAAGACTTCATTTGCACGCACGTTGGCGTGGCGTGCCATTGTCCGAAGCGCCTCCTCTCTTGAGCATTTTGCCTCCTCAGCTGTTGCTTGCTCTCTCCTTGGACCACATTCTTGGTCCATGCACAAGCTTGGCACTGATAGGCCATTCAACTGTTGAGAGTATATGTGTAGGCTCTCCACATTGAGGTTGCTCAAAGCGCCCTCAATATCTCCATGTACGCAGGGTTGCCACGTCACGCGCTCACTCTACCACTGGTGAGTGATGACAGTCGTTGTCATCCTTTGAAGCTTGAGCTGTAACTGCTGCTTCTTGCTAGCGGCACGGGTCTGCTACTCTAATCGCATGTTGAGCATGTCCAGACGTCCTTAAGCTCTGATACCATGTTGGGGTTTTGGAGCCTGCAGTGACGAATTCACCGCGTGCTCTGATGCAGCAAGGGGGTCTTGCTACTATCCAGGATTTTTGTGCCAAGCAAGCAAACCTTGTACTCCAATATGTGGATGCGGAAGACTTGGATTGAAACTTGTAATTGAAAAAAACTATCAAGTACAAGTATGGTACAAGGAAACAGCGGTGAAACACAGCTCAGCTTAGTACTCTGACACAACCTGCCCCATCCAAGGGCGCAACACCTTGCTAGGCCGTCAAAGCTGCCGTTGCAAGGGTCTCAGCACGGTCACCGTACTTCCAGGTGGAATGGCCTCCAGGTTGTCAGGGCAGCCTCCTCTCCATGCTGGCAGCCACTGCCAGACTTACAGGGTCGTCAGAGGTCTTCTGACCCTCCTAGCCAAGCTAGCACAGTGTTGCCAGGCTTACTGGGTTGACAGAGGGGAACTCCAGTAAGAAACACAGCTTGTAGATCCTCCTAACCAGGCTCACAGAGCACTGCCAAACACACTCCGTCGACAAAGGGAGACTCCAACAGTCTGACTGTCCAGACAGAAACAACTCTGTAAAGCAGAGCTGAGGTTAGACATTAACTCTGGGCTCTCAGGCCTAGACACAACTCCTGGCCCACAGATGGGCAACGTCAAGCAAGACAGCTCAAGCTAGGCAACTTGAGTCTTGCACGTAGTCTGGCCACCACAGCGAGGTAGTCAGGCCTTCAGGTAGTCAGGGGCGTCCTCCTGCCCAGGCTGGCAGACTGCTGCCAGGCTTACTGGGGTCTTGAGATGAGAGCGACAACAGAGTCTTGGTCTGAGGCGATGTCTGGTAGAGATGGACTGCTGGTCGTTGGAGTTGATGTTGGAGTTGCTTGCTGAGTTACTGCTGAGTTTACTGGAGTTTCTCGAGTTACTGGACTAACTGAGTCCAGTCTGCTTTTATCCTGGGATCCTGGCAAGTTGACCAGCTGCCTTGTGCCTAGAGGAAACGTCCTGCTTCAAGGTCGTAGCTTCCTCCTCAAGGAATCTTCCCGGTCCAAGGCACACAGCCTCCTCCTCAAAGAAGCTTCCTGAAGGCTGGCAACTTGGCCGTGGTCCCAGCTGTTGAGTCGTGCATGTTGCCGCTGACGCAGGGCGGTCCCCACTCTTGGCTCTGCATGCAGCTGCTGAGTCGTGCATGTAGTAGCTGATGTAGCTGTTGAGTCATGCATGTGGTAATTGATGCAATGCTGAGTCGTGCATGCACCACCTGATGCAGAGTGGTCCCTGCTCCAGAGCCCTGCTTGCATGTGCTGATGCAAGCGGTCCCAGCAGTCCAATCAGGTGTAGCCCCACCCTGACTGGTCTGGGCCAAGTACCCAGCAGTGCTTACTTGCACTGCGCAGCTGCTGACCAAGCTGGGCCAGCAGGCATGCACAGCCATGCTGTGCATGCAGCAATCAAAGATCCAGGCTCCTTTCCCCCCTTGGACCTGGATGCCAGAATTAAATCTGGCCTGTACATCAGAAAATCCTGGCCGAGCCGCACCCGGGTATTTACGAATAAAAATCCGTAACTTCACATACAGACCTCCGATTTTCGATCTAATTGCGCCATGTCAAAGCTGTCGCTCAGCGTAGTTATCGCTTACTCTAACAAGGGGGACCCGGACAAAGAGCACGACGCCAACGATGGCGAAGGCGATGAGGATCGCGACCATCGTCATCGTTGTGCGGAGAACTCGAGCCGATTGCTTGAGAAGGATAAGATGCCCGCCGCATTGCCTAAAGCTGCGGACGGCAGCGAGACTACCGAGAGCAGCAAGGGCGCTGAAAGCGGTCGCACAGGAAGTTCCCTCGAGAACGAGCCAGATGACGACACCGCGAAGGCAATTCGTGAGGACTGTCTTAGGCTCGCGGAGTTTGCTGCTGAGGCGGTAGGCCGACTCAGGATCACTACCGACGGTGGGGATACGGCACTACTCAGAGGAATGGGGGCGGACCCCCCTTCTTATGATGCGGCCGCAATGGGGCAAGGCAGCGTCTACTCTAGCGTCGTTGCCCACAGTCTCTTCCAAAAGATGGGACTCCTTGGAGGCGTGTACGTGAATCATACCCTCTTGTAGTGGGTAAGGGTGCACGGACAACGCGAGGCCCTGGAGTCTATCGCCGATGTTCTGACGACATGAGAGCTCAAGTTCGCGTTCACCAACCTGCTAGCCCACGTCGGGCACAGCATCACAGACCTTGACCGTGATCGCCGGCTGCAGCGCGTGGCCGTCCATGAGGCAAGCCGCCGATGCAACGACCTTGACAAGGCATTGCAGAGCGTGACCCAGGTGCGGATGCAGCAGCAAGCAGAGCGTGCCGCAGCTGCGGATGCCACTGCCAGTGGCAGCGACGACTTGCCTACCTTGACGACTTCGGGGTCGGTCATGAACACGTCCTTCCTCCACAGTGTGGAGATCTTGCAAAAGGGCGTGAAGCTGACCAAATTGCTGAACTGCATGGAGCACATTCTACGTGTCCACAAGGCTCCACTCAGCCAGTGGGGCGACCTTTTCACGACGCGAATTGAAGACAAACTCTTCAAGTATGTGGTCAAGGAGCGGACTGCGCAGCAGCCGCACCTCGAGTGGCAGCCCATGCCGTGGGAGGCCTTCTGCGCGATCATGCGCAAGAAGTGCACACAACGTGAGGAGGCGCAGCGTGCTTTCCACAAGATCAAGGACTTCAGGCAGCTGGGCAGCTCGCTCGAATCCTACTTGAGCGAGTTTGCCGCACTCGTGGAGGAAGCCAAAAGCTTCATTGAGGGCGATGGGACTCAGAACTTCAAGTACCCGGAGTGCATGCTACTGGAGTACTTGCGTGATGATCTTGCCAGCGAGAAAATGAAGGACAAGACCACCACGACAGCCACTGGCCAAGCTTGGACAAGCTGGAGGGCGTTGCGCGACTACATGAGCGAAGTGTATTCGGCGAACTCGAAACTACTCTGATGCACGGTCGAACGCGCGTGCACAACAAGGCCGCGACATGCGCATGGACGTTACAGGAGCTGGTGGGTCAGCTGGACAGCGAGGCGGGGCCAAGGGCAAGCAGCCTGCAAACCCTCCAGCCAAGAAGGCCGGTAGATACAAGGGCCCTAACAACAAGCGCAGCTGTGAGAATGACGAGCTGCAGGCGGTGCGTGAGCATCGCAACACATCCTTCCGCGAAGGGCTCTCCCACAACTACATGCAGCCGGGCCACTTTAGGGCTCAGTGCCCTCAAGCTGCTGGGGGTGGATAAGAGGCCGCGGCGTTAGCTGTAGCAGTAGCACCTCGTGGGGATGGTACAACAGCAGGTCGTGGACAGGGCCGTGGACAGGGTCGCGGTCGCGGTAATGGACCCGGCCGTGGTAACGGACAGGGCCGTGGGACGGGTTTTTCCCACCCCTGAGTAACGGCAGTGGGGACTACTCAGGGGTAAAACTGGATCACGAGTGTAGGTTCATGTTTTCAGATGAGGATATTAAACAATTTGAGTTTTTGACGAGTTCAAATTTCTCTATTGTCTTCTCTCCTCTTGTTGAACCGCATTCTACACTTGCTGACCGACATTGCCCACTAAACCTTGCATCTCCGGACGAGATGCATGATCGTACATACTTAGTGGTGGCCTCGGAAAGGCCGTGACAGTGGTGGATTCGCAGGAGTGGTCGAAGTTGTTAGAAAGTTCGAGAAGGCTCACCGGAGGGCGAGGGCTCTTGGCCGAATTGACCTCGGTCGTCGGGGTGAAAATCAGGGTCTTCGATGCGCGGTGGGCTTTTTGTGTAATAAAATAAATGCCCACTCGGAAATATTAGGGACTCATGTACGTCTGGTTCATAACATTTCCCCCCCCCTCTTAGCCGCAACGTCCCGGTGTTGTTGGTTTTAGTTGTGACACACGCAAGTGCCCTCTTGTCTCCACTCACACACCCACATCATCACTACAGGTGATTAAGCTGGACTGAGGCTTTCTGGTGCAAAACTGTGATACGTCATGAGGCACACAGTGGTGGTGCCACCATCAAGCTATCAGTCGTTGGCCACAGCACCAGCTTCGTCACAAGCCTTAGTTTAGTGATGACTTTGCGAACCAAAATGGAGAATACATTTTGTAGGATTGCATGTGTGTAGTTTGGTTGAAGCTTCACACACTTGCATGCTCCTAGACTGGTGAACCAGGTTGCTGATCCCTCGGGACCACACGTCAGGTTGTGCTAGCGTGTGAGAAATTGCCTGGAGCTCGATCGCTCCAGGGGCAGGTTCGATCCCTGGGTGGCGTCTGGGCCCCACGTCGAATGCCTCGCGTGGGTGGCCCGGTCAACTGGCACTTACCACCTCGCTCACTTGTTACTCATTCACTTGGCTTGCGCTTAACTTCTGTTTGTTCAAGTGAGCTTGTCCCGATTCATGGTTTCGCCCCATCGCACACTCGCTTGCTTACTTGTGTGCTAGCTCAGTAGTTGCTGCTACCTTCTGGTATCAGAGCAAGGAGGACCCTCTCCTCCTTGCGACAGTCCTGAGACCTCGTCGGGCCACATCAGTGTTGCGGGTGATCCCGCACAAGCAACACACTTGAGACTGTGACAGCCATAGCCACTGCGCCCAGCAGACACAGTTATTACACCCACTTGTGTGTGGTGCACTCATCTCGTGCAAAGGACCGGCACATTCTTGCTATCAACTCCTCGCACCCCACCGAGCTTCAGCCTCTGCACCTTCTCCTGCAAAGGACCGACACATTCTCGCTGCCAACTCCTTGCACCCTGCCGAGCTTCAGCCTCTGCACCTTCTCGTGCAAAGGACCAGCACATTCTCGTTACCATCTCCTCGCACCCCGCCGAGCTTCGGCCTCTGCACCTTTGCTGCCGTACCTCGCCGAGTTTTGGCTCCAGCAAGCACTCCGGTGCTGTCATGTGGTGTCACCGGCCGCCGCACCTGTCTTCCATCGGCCGCTCGTGCACTCCTCGGACCAGCTATTTCAGTCCTGCGGCAGCCGCACCAGCACATTCTCCGCAGCTGCATACTTAACTTCCGTTGTTCACGGGGGTACTGCTCTCGTGCGTGAACCAGCACACCTCCGCTGCCGCACCCATGCACCCCGCCAAGTTTCGGCCCCTTCAAACGCATAGGTGCCGCCACTTGGTGGCACCTACCGCCGGACGTGTCTTCCACCGGCCGCCCGTGTTCTCCTTGCAATAGCACAATCCGTACCCATGTCTAACGTGGTGCGTGACTCTTGTGCGTGGGGCGGGCACATCACCACCGCCGTCCCATCTACTGTGTTAGTATCCATCCACTTCGTCGTCCGAGTTACGGCCGACACACCTTCTATGGCCACGTCACCACAGCAACCAAGGTCCATCCCTATGCACCCCTTAGCACCTTAGGCTACCCTCCGGGCAGCCAAGTGCTCAACGCATTGGCGTCTCCTCCTGAAGCTGAGCCGACTCCCACATCTCCCACAGCCTCACGTGAGCGCACCCGCATCGACGAAGAGCTCGCGTACTATGAGGAGCGGGCGGAGAGGGAGGTGTGGTCGAGAGTGCATCGCAGGAGCCCTGGCTACCACCCCGGCGAGGAGTTCGACCCTGCCGAATTCTACAGGAGGGCAGACGTTCGGGACTACGCAACCTACTGTCAGTCCACCACCGATGACTCTCCGACGGCGCAGAACGAACCAGCAACAACATCACCTCGTGACCAAAGGACTCTTCACTCACCGGTAAGCCCACCCGTTGCCCATAGGACACGCCACCGACGTTTACGGTCTGCACCTCGTGGTGCTACGCCGGTCTCCATGGCCGTAGCATCAACGGCATCTAATCCTCACCGTGTCGCTTCTCCAGCCGCATTAGCCACAGAGTCACCGTCTTCATCATGTCTTGACACTCTGACTGCACTGCATGCTGCACTTGTGTCCACTGCTGCTGTTGCGTCTACTTTTGCAGCCACTGCACGTGCCACACGTACACCAGCCAGCACTGCTGCTGGCAGAGCTGTTGAGACCTACACTATAGCTACTGTTAATTAGGGATCCTTGGCAGCTGCTGCTGTCAACGTAGTGATCCAGATTGCTACTGCAGCACACGTAGTTGCATCGACAGTAGCGATAGCGGCAACAGCGCTCTCCAATGCTGTTGACTCCATCAACACCTCCACATTGCAGGCATCATCTTTTCCCTCTTCATCATCTTCAATGACTCGGCACATTCGACTGTTGATCTCGACTGCTGCAGCCATCTCCACCCTGTAAGCTGCAGCGTTGACTAGAGTGGCCTGCCTCATCGTCTCCGCATCAGCTGTTGTTGCAGTTGTAGCCTCCTCTGCTACAACAGCTCTTCCACCATTGTTCTCACTGCGCCGCTATGCTTGGTCAGCTTTGTCTTTTCTTCTCCTCATGCCATCTCTGCGTTGGTGTGTTTGTGCGACCAGGTTGTTGCCTTGCAGGGGACTACCAACACACCTATCCCACGTTTCCCACGCCCACTGGGGCTGGGGAAACTCTGCCGAAATTTTCTCCTTTCGGCAGAGTCGCGTTGCTGGCAACATGCAAGTTGACGAAGATCAATACGCGGCCTTGCAGGCTGAGTTGCAGCGTGAGCATACTGCCCTCCAAGCTGCGCTCATTGCTCAGCGCGCTGCTGAGGAAAAACAGCGTTCTGAGCAGGCTGACCAAGAAACCTTCGCGGACCACATTGCTGATTTGGTCCTTAACCGTCTCCAACCCACCTTGCACGGCACACCGTCTGCTGGCATTGCTGTAGCATTCTCCAATTCAACCGCTTCCGGATCCACCACCGCTAGCTCATCCTCTTCTGATCCTCTTGCAGTCGCGGTTGCCGCCGGCGCAGCCGCAGCTAAAGCACTTGTCCCATCAGTGGAGTGCAAGCCTGACTTCGACTCAAACCCACCTCACTTCACCTCTAATATTACCTTCCATTCCTGGGAGGTTCGGTTCAGTGCCTGGGCGCAGGGGGAGCAGCTCTGGGAATACTACCATGAGCCCAACCCCTCTGCTAACCCGCCTTCCATGCCTGTTGAGTCTGAGTCTGCCCGCGTTGTCCGTGCCCTCATTCGTGGCGGGCCCAATGATCTCACAGACGAAATCAGCTCCTACAACGTGCAAACTACGCGTTGCACCCCTGCTGACCCGATTGGTGCCTACGCACAGATCAAGCGACGCACAATAGTGACTGGCCATGCTGCTCAGAGCGTGCTCACTGTCCAGTTCAACACGCTCTCCATGCGTGCTGTCGAGAATGTTGACGCATACTGGGCTCGCAGTCTACGACTACTGCGAGACCTTGGTAAGGCCGCCCCTGGAAAACTTCCTGCTGTTCTTTCTACCGTCAACGGCTTCATCCCCGAACTTAGTGACATATTCAGGGAGGTGAAGGCAACTGAGCTTGAGCGTCTGGCTGCCATCTTCGTCCTAGAAGATGCACCTCCCGGCATTGGTGCCTTGTGGGAGTTCACCTCCCAGCGTTTGACAGACTGGTGGAGCTCGCTACAGAATAAACACATTCACTACGCCGCCATTGCAGCAGCTGCCACCGCCATCCCTTCTTCCTCCTCCTCTGCTCTTGCGTCATCGTCCGCCACTTCCACCACGACAGCCACGTCTCTTGCTTCACAAGGGGGTGGACGGGGTAGAGGAGGTGGCAAGGGCAATGGCCGAGGGGGTGCCTTAGGGGGTGGTGGTCACAGCAGGAGTGGCAAGGGACGTGGCTCTGATGGTGCTGCATCTTCATCTCCCTCCTCCAGCACTGTCACGTGTTGGAACTACGGTGCCACTGGTCATGTGGCACCCAAGTGCCCCGCGCCTCCTGATGATGCCCGCCTTGCCTCAGCCATGCACGCACATTGGGCCCGCTCGACAGGGTCAGGTGGAGGTTCCGCTCGCTCCTTGACCTCGACTGTGACCACCGGACCCACTGTTAATGATGTTTCGTTCATCCACCGAAGGACGAGAAAAAGGGGAGCCGGAACCCGGGGTCAAGGAAGGGGAGCGGGAAAAGGGAGGTCGACGAATCATCCGACGGCCACCCGAGCGAGGAAAAAGAAATCATCGGAAGGGCAGTTCGAATCCGGGAGATGACGGGGCGCGAGGAGGATATTGCGGCGGGCCGCGTGAACCAACCAGACCTGCCGAGAGGAAAGGAAGGCGGCCCGAGGCTGGCTTGATGGGAACGGAGTCGCGTCCAAACCTCGAGGACAGGGGCGGTGTCCGAAGCGCCTTATCCAGAGGCGTTTTTGATGTGCGAGCCGCGAAGTGGGGCTGGAGAGTGAGAAGAAATCCGGAAAGAGGTGCCGCAAGGAGAAGATAAAAGGAGGAGGGATGAGAGAACGAAGGCTGCTGATGAGAAGAGCTGCTGTGAAGAGCCAACTGCAGACGCTCCATCGCAAGAAGCCCGATAAGATATCGACATCGGACGTTCCTGCCCCCACGACTCTCGCTATCGGCGAGTTGCGTTGCTGGACACTTGCCTAACGCCGGGGCAGGAAGCCGGGCCTGCAACCATCGGCTGAACCGAGAGATTGCTGCCCCTCGGTTGAACCAGACCGCCGAGCGGGACCCGCGTCCCGCCTCGCGACAAGTTAGAGTAGAGAAGCTAGTGTGTGTGTGTGTGTGTGTGTGTGTGTGTGTGTGTGTGTATGTGTGTGTGTGTGTGTGTGTGCCGTCCTCGGATGGGAAGACCACTGCCCGAGGAGCACGTCACGGAGCCGTCATGGCTTGGTCCTGAGTTTCCCCTGGAGTACCAGGCCCCTCGTCCAGGGAGAGCCACGCGGGAGTCGCCGGTGGTCTTCTATGCCATCTGCAGCTGCTGCAATGCCCCTCATCGGCTGGGAGTGCGCACGGTCCTAGGGGTGATGCAATACTCGCATCATCCTGCCGGTGGAGCCTTGGAGCAGTTCTGGCAGCCGTGGCTATAGAGGGTGCCCCGTGACGACGAGCCCCAACGCGTGGAGAGCTGGAGAGAGGTCGCGCGTGACGTTGGGCGTCGCGCTGCCGAGGTCGCTGAGGAACGCATCGAGGCGTACCGAGCCTACCAACGCTACCAGCAGGAGCTCGATCACTTGCGGGAGGAGGGCCCAGTGCGCGCTAACCCTCGTGCGGGCCGTCGCCCGCAGGGTCCTTTGGCGCTTCGTCGTGCCGATCCGCGGGTGTCTGGCTTGGAGCACGAGGCGAACTGCACTGTTATCCTGCAGGGACCAGCGCCGGCGCATCATCCGTGGACTGAGGACGTTTACGGTTTGCGCATTTTGCTGGGTGATGTGTAGGACTTTGATGGAATTAGAAATACTCTGCTGTAGGTTTGCATGCTTGATTGAGTCATAGTTTGATTGTATCTTCGCTCAGATTGAATGCACATTCCGTAATTCTCCAAGCTCTTTCCCGTGTGTGGTTAGACGAAGTCCCTTTAACTTTGACATCACATGATACGGTGAATGATTGACCGTCATAGCCTGACGAGAAATACAAGCGTGAATGCCTTGATAATCTGGTGGATTGCTGGTCGAGCCATTCCCTTGAGCACTTAGGAAAAGTTCTCTGTGTAGAAGATCACATTGTCCGGCGAATGATTGACCGTCAAGGATTAATTGGGGTGAGAAAAATGCCAACGTAGCTCAGTGGTGATTTTCTTGAGCTAGGGGAGTGCAAATCACAGTCAATGCTTATCTGGTGAATGATCCGCCGCGCGCCTTCGAGGAGCTAGGCGCTTCGGCATAGAGCGGACTTGATTAACCCAGTCGCGGGGATAGCTCGGGAAGAGCGAACCGCCTGCGGAGCTGATCCTCGCATGCTGTCAGACCCGATTCCGGCCAAAGGCGAAAAAGGGTATAACAGTGTTAATGGTGCGGTGAGCGTGGATAACACTTGTTTTCTGCAACGAGTGTGACGTGTGCCTGCAGATCAGTCTATAATCCGGGGCGAGAATCTCCACGGGGAGAGTCGTCGGATCTTCACCCGAACGGAGACCACCGACGCCAGGGTAAAGCACCCGTGCCGGTGGATTATTCAACGAGTGCCATCGGCGTCGCGAGGACGAACGCTGCCGCGTCTTGCGCCCTCGGAGTAGCGAAGATGAGGCGAGCCGCCCCCACGCGCCGCTACGAGAAAAGCCCTGAGGAACCGCCGGGACTGGATCCTAACTTCAACTGGGATCCGGTGGATGATCGGTCCCCGCAGCTGTACAACGAGGCGGACGAGATGGATCCCGATGAAGAAGAAGAGTTTCACCTGCGGCGGCTCGAGGAGCTCCGTGAATGGAAAGCGATCCGACAGGCGCGGTTGGCGGGCCCAACGCAGACTGATCCAGAAGACATTGGCCCACATGACCCTGACGGGCACCACGAATCTATGCAGGTGGAGGACTATATATCGGAAGAAGAAGAACTAGAGGCGGATGAAGGACCGGTTTTTCTTCATGAAGTCACAACGCCAGATGGGAGAACCGTCTACGAGGCAGTGGAGATGACGTCAACACAGACAGCGCCACGACGCCTCGAGTTTTCTACCCCAAGGGCCCCCTCACCGGTACCCTCTGCCACCCATGACAGGGATTATGCGGATATGGACGACGTCCAGGAAGATGAAGCAGAAGAAGATGAGACGCCATTGGATTATCCTTCGGTGCAGGCGCTGCACGTCCTGCATCAACCTGTCACCTTCCATCCCAGGGTGGTCCCCTCTAGCCCCACTGCCCACCTTCGCCGACCGGCTTCGGAAAGCAGAGTGTCTCCACCTCGGGCAGAGAGGAATGTGGAGACAATGGGACGACGGCTCAGGGAAGCTCGACGGGATGATCAGTCTGCTTTGACTTCGCATCGCCTGCCTGCCGTGCCACAGCCCCAGCAGCAGCAACTCGTAAGCAGGACGCCCTCTACGGTAACCGCATCACGCCGCCGAGAAACTCCGGAACCACGAGGGGTCAGTGCCTCATCCACAATTGGACCCGCCAGGCAAACGCGTGCCACTACGGATGCGCATGCCCACACCGGGACCATGTCGACAAAAAACACCATACCACCTGTGCAGCCAAGATGCCAGCCGCCTCCTCACCAAACAGGCAAGACGTCGGCCACGTCAGCGGCAGGAAGACTCCAGCAGCAATCTCGCATGGTGGCTGGGATCACCGGACTGGGGCAAGCACCAGTGGCTCATGGAAGTAAACAGTATGCTGTACGAGTGCAGACGAGACCCACAAGACAGCACATGGGGAGTTCTGGACTGGGAGGAACCGATGCAGGACAAGTTCGATCAAGGGGAGCAGCAGTTGCTTCGTCGGCTGGTACTAGGACAGTTGGCCTGGCGCAGGCACACCGATCTCACGTGGGGGCCCCGCTGCGGGCACAGGTGCAGATGGTGACTCCGCAGGAACTGACCACAAGCTCAGCGGCAAAGGCTTCCTACACCCTCCCAAAGCTCGACGTCTTCAAAGGTGAACCAGAGGAGGACCCGGCTATGTGGCTATCTAAGTTGGGCACTTGTCTCGAGTACGGACTGCTGTCTCCTGACTACATTTTCCCAGCGGTACATCTCGCACTACAAGGGAAGGCCTTGGAGTGGTTTACGGCAGAGCACAAGGAACGCCCTTTTGCTGACTTTGACGACCTGGCGAACAGGATGACTAAGCGCTTCGATCTCATGAGCCTGGAGGAGGCGGAGCTCCAGATTGGTACAATGCGCATGAAGCCTGGGGAAAATATCAAGCTGCACAACGACAAATTCACCAAGATTTCGGTGCGCTGCATCGTCATTCCCTTACGCATGATCAAAGAGTACTACCGGGACTCTCTTATCCCAGCGATAGCCAACGCTTTAGATCTCCGTCAGTTCAACACGCTAGACGCTCTAAAGGAAGAAGCGGAACATCAACAACGTGAGATAAAACGACGTGCGACTCGAGAACAATCTGCACCAAAGGAGCACGTGGCGCCAACTATTCGCATGCCAACGGGTGCTTTTGCGCCCAACCCGATGAACCCCCATAACTTCCCACCAGGAAGTTTCTACGGCTGCGGAGAATTCAATCATCGGCGTCGGGAGTGCCCCAACCCCATCCCAATGCCCGGCGTGCCAGCCAGAGGGCAGTACCAGGGACGGGGACCAGCGGGAGCTGGCGCAACCCGGCAAGCTGTCGGCCCCAACATCACCGCCCGACCCTCTGGTCCGGCGGACAATGGACCGGCGCAATGGAAAGCATATGCGCAGCAGAGAGAGACTGGAGAAATCCCAGCCGACACTCAACCGTCCACTTCGGATGCGCCGGCACGGAATATGAAGCTCAGACTTCCTCGATTGGAGGAACAGACCACGGAGACCCCCTTGACGGAGGCAGAACGGGAAATGGTCACGGCGGCCCAATCGCAAGGCGTAGAGGGATGGTCACTTGCGGAGATGTATGAACGCATGCGTCAATACAAGGAGCGACAAGAACAGGCTGAAGCTGATCTTCAGAAGTGTGTCGAAGCGCGTTCAACGCGCTTGCCAAGTCAGATCGCGGCGATGCCCAGAAACCACCCGCCACCGGCGCGCGCGCCGCCGCCGAGGGGCCCCACACCGCCACGTCGCCCGAAAGTTTCCTTCCAACCAACGGCATGCAGTGAACCCCCTGCCGGCGTCATGACCTCCTTCCACCGTCCATTCCAGGAAGTGTCCCTGGGAGAATACTTACAGCAAAATCCCACTAGTCTCCCGGACTTCGCCGCAGTTCTGCAAGAGTACGCGGAAAGGCTTCGACCAGCTGGCATTCGCCTTACCTGCACACAGATCTCACATGACCGATTCAGTAGACTGGCTATCCAGGATGAGCCCGACACTTGGGGATGGCGACCCGTGCCTTTGGCGCCACCGCGCACACAGGCTCCCCACCACGAAGTAACCAGCTGCTTTGTATGGATATGCGGCAAGAAATTCCTGGCCATCATTGACCTTGGTGCCACTCACACTACGGTAACTCTTCAAGTCCTGCAGGCGGTCGGCTGGCATCACAAGATCCGACCAACCACCAAAATATTCACAAATGCGTCCGGCGGCATGGATGCAGGATATGGCATCGTACATGATCTTCCCCTACAAGTGGGCCTCATCCACGAAGCCGTACGAATGCAAGTCACGGTGGCCCGCACTTGCGATGTCCTCTTGGGAACAGATTACCTCATTCCCCGACAGGCCGCTCTGTTCTACGCGGAGGGCGTCATGCAGCTGACTTCATCGGGGTATACCACATGTGCAGCACTCATCGTGGGGCCACGAACGTCAATGCCCACGAAATTTGGCCACCCCTTCTCACTGGAGGAGGCCTGTGCAGAGGACCACGCCGCCAGAAACTCTATCCTGGCATTCCCAAGGCACGATACCCCGCCCACTTTGTCGGCACCAACTCAGGAGGAACAAGAACTGGACTGTGTGCCTGTGGTTGAAGAGCGGTACCCCGAACGAGCACCACCTGCTCCGTCCGATGATCGACCTCAAATACCGATGGGGCCAATACCCAGCCCATCGGCAACGTCCCCAGAGTGGCTCCTTCTCCCTTTAGCCCCCGTACTCCCTCGCGAGTATGGTGGGGTGCCGTCCACCTTTTCTCGTCCTCGGCTCCCTCAGCTCTCGGATCACTCTCCCGTGCAGGGGAACTCACGACCAATAGTCCTAAGCGACCCCGTTATGGAGGCGAGACGCAAAGGAAAAATGCTGGTGTGCGACGACGACACTGCCTTCTGTGAGGACGGGAGCTCGGATGATTCAGACGACGAACCAATGAGTGATGTCGGCTGGCTGCGCCTCGATGATGAGCCCCCACCCCGTTCATCCAGTGCCCTCACCATACAGTCCAGCGGCTCCCGAAATTTCAACCTCCAAGTCTATGATTATTGGGACCCCGACCCTGACCTTGGAGCCGGTCTAGTGGGAGATGAAGAGCCACCCCCACCAACGGTTCCACATTCCCAACGATGGAACCACATGCTCCACGAGCGTTTGACAGAACTTCAGAAACAAGAAGTCAGAGAGCTCCTCGAATACCATGAAGAAGTGTTCGCAGGCAAATCGGCCGAGATCGGAGCAGTGGACACAGTCCATGTTATCAACACAGGAGACGCGCCGCCACATAAGCAGAAATCTCGACGTTTACTACAAGATCAGAAGGATTTCATCAACGAGGGCCTGCGAGAACTCAAAGAACAGGGTGTGATTGTCGAAGTGGAAAGCCCGTGGCGCTCCAATCTGGTGATTGTGGGGAAGCCAGACGGTACGAAGCGGTTCTGTGTCGACTTCCGCAACCTCAACAAAGTCACGGTTGAGGATGCATACCCCATGCCGCTCATTGTTGACATCCAAGAACGTCAGCGCGGGAAGAGTTGGTTCGCCAAGCTCGATGTCAAGTCAGCCTTCCATACAATCCCCATGGATCGCAACTCTATGCTGAAGACAGCCTTCATCACTCCAGATGGGCTGTACGCCTTCACACGCATGCCATTCGGGCTGCGTAACGCCAGTGCTACGTTCCAAGGCGTGATGGACCAGGTGTTGCGCGACGTACCAAACGCATGCTGCTACGTGGATGACGTCATGGTCGCGGCGTTCAGCTTTCAAGAACTATTGGCCTCACTTGACGCTGTCTTCTCAGCCCTACGCTCGGCAAACCTCCGTCTGAAGGCTGCCAAGTGTGTCATCGGAGCAGACAGTATGGAATTCCTGGGATTCATCATCAATGCACAGGGCATATCCACGGACCCGGTCAAGATTGCAGCCGTCCGCGAGTGGAAACGACCAATTACATCATCCTAGGTCAAGATCTTCCTCGGGTTCGTCAGCTTCTACCGTAAATTTGTTCGCGACCATGCGAAGATTGTTCGTCCCTTGTTACGCCTTACCCATCAAGGCGAGCCATTTGAATGGACCGAGGCATGCCAGCTTGCTTGGGCCGAGATTAAGCATCGCCTAATCACGGCCCCAATGCTGGAGTTCCCAGACTTCAACCTCCCGTTCGTCATGACAACAGACTTTTCACAAGAGGGCATTGGGGCCATCTTGTCTCAAAGAGGAGATGATGGCAAGATGCGGGTGGTCTGCTATGGCAGCCGTGCGCTTAATGATGCGGAAGCCAAGTACCCTCCGGTGAAAGGAGAATGTCTGGCGGTACTATGGGCCATTAAGTTCTACCGCGACTATGTCAAGAATGGGAAACACTTCACCATTCTCACGGACCATCAGGCTCTCCAGTGGTTGCTCACAACCCAGAACCATGAAGGGATCCTAGGCAAATGGGCCCTGCTTCTCCAAGGATACGACCTCACTATCAAGTATCAGCCAGCATTCACGAATCGCAACGCAGACGCTCTTAGCCGGCTCCCACGAGAAGGGTGGAAGGATCGCGGTTCCCTCGAAGCACCGTCGCATGGCGGTGGCCCACCTCCGCCTGAGCCCCCCTTAGATCAGGCTGTCTTGATTCAGGGCCAAGCACGGGATCTCACCGCAGAGGAGTATCGCTGGGCATACCCTCTTGATGGTTTTCCTCATGAAGATGACCACGTGGGTCACCTAAATGTACGACGCAAAACCGACCTCTTCAAGGATGTGCCTGGATGGACGCACAGGGAGTATGGCGACTGGATTCGCCAAAGGCGACGCGACTCCACTTCTGCACCCACGGTGCGCACTCCAACGGCTGCATCACCGCCGACTACAGAGGTGGTTCGTTCGGTAGCAGCGGATGCCATCCGGCAATTCTTCGACCGAACACACCTTGCGCTCCCGTGGATGGAGGTCCTTACTCACATACCAGGGCAAATTACAAAGCTGGAATCTTTCTTCGAAGGAATCAACGTTGCGCTGGCACCATCCGGCTGGAGAGTCACTTGCTGGCTCGAGTCGCACGGCCACCGCATGATGAGGGATCATGTCGATGGAACCCGACGGACTGTTCATGAGATGCTCGAGGCGGGGGCTCTAGCATGGCGACCAACGACATTGTGCCGTCAACCAGTGCCGGAGCACACATGCACGGTCGTCTCATGCCCTGTATGGATTGCTGGCGTGAAATTCATCGCGATCGTGGATACAGGTGCCACACATACCACGGTGGCCATGCACGTCGTCCGGCGGTTCAATTGGTCGGACCTCGTTCGCGCCGTCGATATCCGCTTCGGCATCGCTGGAGGCGAAATCACCCAGTCCGAAGGTCAAATTGATTTATTTCCCCTTCAGGTCGGAAATGTCCACTGAAGTTTGCCGGTCCAGGTGTGTGAGACATCTACTTATGACGTCCTCCTCGCCAATGATTGGCTGACGACATGCGACGTGATAATTTTGCTCGGGGGCAAATGCATGACACTGTACGATGATGACGGGGTGCCATCATACGTCCCGCTTCACTTCGACGCAACGGAAGCGCCAGCTCAGCGGAATGCTCGATTGCTGACGGGGCATGCCTTTTCCACCAACCACGCGGCACATGCGAGGGATCAATCCACCGGCTCCCGCTTCATGAGACTCGTCGCTGACGCACCGGCATCCTCCACGGACAGCAGCGACTCTCCGGAGAATCATGCACCGGATCCAACAACAGCGCATGCAGATACCGAAGAGGACATGCGGGCAACAGCGGACGATGTCGTCCTCCTCGTCGAACGTGTCTCCAGGAGATCGGCGGGGATTCGAGGAGACACACCGACACATCAACGAGATCTGGAGCCTGACATGCCGCTTGCCCTCCGACGGTCACGGCGGCACGCCCATCCCGCCCGTCCGCCCCGAACCGCCCGGGAACCGTCTCGTGGATCCCGACGGCAGTCATCAACCTCTCGTTTACGCAGTTCACACCGTCTTCAGAGCAGACAATCCACAGTAGAGACAGATACGCTTGTGGACGACTTGGAACATGCTTCTCACGCGCACGCTACTGACGACCACCAACGAATCGACGACGCTACCACCATACCGCAGATGGAGTACGCAGCTTGGGCACGCTACGAATACGCACTCGCCGGAAGCACAGAATCCGCAGCGGTTGCCCTTAATTTGGAGGGTCGTGCACTTGCAGTGTTCCTCACCATGGCTGATGCAGCAGAACTCCTTGACAACCTCGGCAGGGATGATCCCTGTCCGGCGCCCCCACCTTCTCCAGAAGCACCTGACCCCCACAGCAGCGAGGCGCTGTGGCAAGCGTTGGCACTTCATGTGACCCAGAATCGTGCATGGGCGGGACGAGTAGAGAGGCTCTGGGAACGGCATATGACATGGCTGCGCTCCTACGCGGGCCAGGTGCGCAGCTCCGCCGCGAACCTGGCACAGGCAAGAACCACTCTCTCTGCTTGCAAATCTGCCCGCTCCAGCGGCCACCAGCGGGTCCAAGAGCAAGAAGCGCAAACTACCACCATCGAAGCCAGGCTTCAGGAAGTTCGACGACAGCAAGATGCATGGAACGAGGCCGCAGACAGGGGGGATGAACCACCCGCAGCTGAGGGACAACGCCTCATTGACCAACGTGCAGAGCTGGGCCGCACCCTCAGAGCAACGCGGGCGGAGGCGGTTCGCTTGACTTCAGGGCTGCAGCAGCTCGATGCCCAGCTTTCCGACCTCCGGCGGCTACGCACGGAATGTGAGGAAGACTGGACCTCTGTCTGTTCCAGACTACAGGACATGGCACAGCAACGGACAAGGGTTCTATCCCTCCGAGATAACGTCTCACAGCAGTACCGCGCTATCTGTGCGATGATTGACCAGGCCAGACAGCTCGTCGATGAGCACGAACAGCGCCTGCAACAACAGCTAGCCCACGACGTCACTCGCGCCTTCATCACTGGTGCTGTGCAGAGGCTGGATTTTGAGTGGGAGGAGTACTTGGAGGGACTCCGGCACTTGTATCCCCTAGACTCTTCTACTGCTGCTGGCCCGGCAGCCTTCCGCTGTTTCCTGCACTGGACGATGACTCTCGAGCACCCCGAGCGCAGGCAGGCCGGACTCCTCCCATTCCTGACAACAAGCTTCCATTTGTACCATCACGACTTCCTCCGCTTCCTCTATCCTCTAGATCACTCTCTTAACCGCGGAGCCCGTGCTTTCCGCTGCTTCCTTGATTGGGCAGTGCGACGACGCCACCGAGACCCCCTTCCCACAAACCTGTACCCCTTTGCCCGTCGAGGGGTCATACTGCAGGCAGCCTACCGCCATGCGGAAGCCAATGAGCAGGATCATGCGGGCCTTCGCCGTCTCTTCCCAGCACGGACGGTCAACCCGCGTGATGGCAGGGCGCTGAGAGTGTTCACGGGCTGGCTTCACCGTCAACGACTCGGGTCCCCCTCTTCGGAGCATAATTCGAGCACTAGCAACGAAGACTCGCCTCACGGTGGAGAGGAAGTCTCCTCCGCCAATCTGCCATCACCGAGTGCCGTCCACCGTCCGGCGTCTGTACCTCCTCCTCCCTCGTCACCTACTCATGAGGGCGATGGCGCGGGTCCGGCGCACCCTGGGTCTGCATCAACCCTGAGCGCGACGGACACCCTCCCCGGGACACAGCTGTTCGCGGCAGATCAGACACCCCCTTCTCTTGCTTCCCCCTCCCTACCTCTCTCCCCGCACCAGCCAGAAACCCTTATCGCTCTTCCGGTCTTTGGCCCTCTTCCTCGCCCTCCCTCCCCTCCGTCTTCTCCTCTTGCACCTATGTCATTAAGGCCAGACGCATCCTCCCTGCCGGCGCATGATCCACCGTCTGCTGATGAGGCCGGAGTCGCGCCAAGCACGTCTCACCCAGAGGACCCACCTGCTGTGTCCGGAGCAGTCTCCCTGCCGGTGCATCATCCGCCGACTAACGATGACACTGGAGCCGCACCGAGTCGCCCTTCTTCCCAGAAACCGCCCGCCTCGCCCGGAGTGGTGCTGCCTCCGGGGAATAATCCACCGGTCATCCGCGAGCCTACACCTGAGGGAGCCCGACCCACTGGGATCGACATGCCAACCGCTGCTGCGGCCCCTGCCAAAGCACCTGTCACCGCGCGGCGGACTTCGTCCCGCCTTCGTCGTCCCACCACGACGGTCTCCACGGGAACGATGGAGACGGCCACCACGAACAGCTCCTCCAAGCGCCCAAGCGGAGGTGCCGTCCCACCGGGAAGAGGTGATGAACGACATCAGGCAGAATCAGCAGGCCGCAGGGTGCCACCACCGCCAGAATCCTTTGAAGAGATGCGGAGTCGCCTCCTCGCCTTGGCCCCTGGGAGCGATCTGGACCACTGGCAGAGGGTACCACCAGCCAAAATGTATGAGTGGTCCGACTGGGCACGCGCCCAAATCTTGTCTGGTGCCCGCACCATGACAGAAGTTTATCCGGATGCCCATGTTCGCTCAGATGCCAAAGCCACACTGGACAAGTATGTGTGGCTACCGGGGCGACTGTGGCGGCGGGCACAGGACGCATATGGCATGCGGTGGTGTACCCCGGTGCCGCTGCGAGATCAACTCATCATGCAAGAGCACGACCGCATGCATACGCGATCTAACACAGTCTACGAGGCCTTGGTCCCGCAGGTGTACTGGGTGGGCCTGAAGAAACAGATTGGGGAGGTGGTGGCCACGTGTGGAACGTGCATCTGTCACCAACCCCGTCAACGAATCCACCAACCACGTTTCGTGTGCGCCCGTCTTGGCGCACCCATGGAGCGCGTCATCATTTACTTCCATGGCCCTCTCCGCACCACTCAACGCAAGAATGTCCACTGGATCCTGGGCATCGATCACATGACCAAGTGGGTTATGGCCCGGGCCGTCCCCAAAGCCGATGCTGCACATGCTGCAACATTCTTGAAAGAGGAAGTCATATACAGGGGCGGCGGATGCAAGATCATCCAGTGTGACAACGGTTCCCAATTTGCTGGGAAATTCGCGGAGGTAGCTGCCTACTTCAACATCCAGATTGATAATGGGGCACCCTATCAGCCGCAGGCGCAGGGTCAGGTCGAACGCATGCATGGGGCCATCACCCAAACCATCCGCAAACTGGCGGATGACACTGCACAATGGGACGAGAAGCTGGAGGACATTGTCTACGAATACAACATCACACCCCACTCCTCCACCAGCTTTTCACCTTACATGCTGCGTCATGGCCAACAGCAGTGGACAATGGCAACCCTGCCCCTCGTGCCTGATGCACCAGTGCCACCACGAGAAGAAGATTCGACGGTGGCTGATGAGGTGGAGTTCATGAAACAACGAGGGACTTGGCTCCAGAAGTGTCTCGATGAGGCTCGCAGGCGAGGATCCGTCGCAGCGCAGCGTGGGGTGGATCGTGCCAATGCTGGCCTCATGGTGGATGACTTCCATGTGGGTGACGGCGTGCGGCCAAGGCGGGAGGAGATTGGAAGGGCGCGACACAATGAAACAACCCTCCTGGACCAATGCTACCAGGTTTGGGCTGTCGACGGCGTCTATGTGTGGCTCGAGGGCCGCCATACATCCCACATCATGGTGCGGCGTGAACGGCTCGAAAAACTTCCTGTCCGCTGGAAAGCTGCTGCCAGTGGCGACCACCCGCCCCGCCTTGGCACCGACGAGGATGTGGAAGAGGTGGCGGCTACGTTTGCGGGGGCATCTGCATCGCCCTCTCGTCCGGTACGCCCCCCTCCGCCCATCACCACCACGGCCATCCCTGAGGTCTCTTTGGCCGGGGGGACCCGGCTTGTTTCGTCGGGTATTGGGGAGCCAATCTCGGCACAAGTGGAAGAACACGAGCAAGGAGCTGGACCCAGCACGCTACAACAACAGGCGCAGCGGCAAGAGGGAAACAAGGAACTGGCAAAACAGGCTGGGGCGGCAATGGGGAGTGGCAGAAAGAAGCGCCGTCGGGCAGAGAAGGAAAAACTCTCTGTCCGGCGCTCTAAGACCTCGGAGGGACCGATGCCAGCAGCCGAACCTGAGGCCCAGCAACAGTTGCTCCCCGGAACGCTAGCATCAGATACGGCGGATGATCGACCCCACCCACGGAAACGGAAAGGGCCGCCCCTTGCAGCAGCTACACCTGGCGCGGCGCCCGAGGCGCAGGTGCCATCAGCAGCAACAGCAGCGAAGCAACGGGACAAGGAGGTGCTACCTCCTGCAGCAGCTGCACCCGGCGCGGCGCCCGAGGCGCAAGCGCCACCAGCAGCAGAGGCAGCGGAGCAACGAGACAAGGAGGTGTTGCATCCTGCGGCAGCTGCACCCGGCGCGGCGCACGAGGCGCAGGCGCCATCAGCAGCAGTGGCAGCGAAGCAGCGGTACAAGGAGGTGATGCCTCCTGCAGCAGCTGCACCCGGCGCGGCGCCTGAGGCGCAAGCGCCACCAGCAGCAGCGGCAGCGGAGCAGCGGGACAAGGAGGTGTTGCCTCCTGCGGCAGCTGCACCCGGCGCGGCGCACGAGGCGCAGGCGCCATCAGCAGCAGCGGCAGCGGAGCAGCGGGACAAGGAGGTGCTGCCTCCTGCAGCAGCTGCACCCGGCGCGGCGCCCGAGGCGCAAGCGCCACCAGCAGCAGCGGTAGCGGAGCAGCGGGACAAGGAGGTGTTGCCTCCTGCGGTAGCTGCACCTGGCGCGGCGCACGAGGCGCAGGCGCCATCAGCGGCAGCGGCAGCGGAGCAGTGGGACAAGGAGGTGCTGCCTCCTGCAGCAGCTGCACCCGGCGCGGCGCACGAGGCGCAGGCGCCATCAGCAGCAGCGGCAGCAGAGCAGTGGGACAAGGAGGTGCTGTCTCCTGCAGCAGCTGCACCCGGCGCGGCGCCCGAGGCGCAAGCGCCACCAGCATCAGCGGCAGCGGAGCAGCGGGACGAGGAGGTGTTGCCTCCTGCGGCAGCTGCACCCGGCGTGGCGCATGAGGCACAGGCGCCATCAGCAGCAGCGGCAGCGGAGCAGCGGGACGAGGAGGTACTGCCTCCTGCGGCAGCTGCACGCGGCGCAGCGCCCGAGGCGCAGGCGCCATCAGCAGCAACAGCAGCAGAGCAGCGGGATAAGGAGGTGCTGTCTCCTGCGGCAGCTGCACCCCGCGCTGCGCCCGAGGCGCAGGCGCCATCAGCAGCAGCAGCAGCGGAGCAGTGGGACAAGGAGGTGCTGCCTCCTGCAGCAGCTGCACCCGGCGTGGCGCCCGAGGCGCAGGCGCCATCAGCAGCAGCGGCAGCAGAGCAGCGGGACAAGGAGGAGCTGCCTCCTGCAGCAGCTGCACCCGGCGCGGAGCCCGAGGCGCAAGCGCCAATAGCAGTAGCGGCAGCGGAGCAGCGGGACGAGGAGGTGTTGCCTCCTGCGGCAGCTGCACCCGGCGCGGCGCATGAGGCGCAGGCGCCATCAGCCGCAGCGGCAGCGGAGCAGCGGAACGAGGAGGTGCTGCCTCCTGCGGCAGCTACACGCGGCGCAGCGCCCGAGGTGCAGGCGCCATCAGCAGCAACAGGAGCAGAGCAGCGGGATAAGGAGGTGCTGTCTCCTGCGGTAGCTGCACCCCGCGCTGCGCCCGAGGCGCAGGCGCCATGAGCAGCAGCAGCAGCGGAGCAGTGGGACAAGGAGGTGTTGCCTCCTGGAGCAGCTGCACCCGGCGCGGCGCCCGAGGCGCAAGCGCCACCAGCAGCAGCAGCAGCAGCAGAGCAGCGGGACAAGGAGGTGCTGCCTCCTGCGGCAGCTGCACCCGGCGCGGCGCACGAGGCGCGAGCGCCACCAGCAGCAGCAGCAGCGGAGCAGCTGGACAAGGAAGTGCTGCCTCCTGCGGCAGCTGCACCCAGCGCTGTGCCCGAGGCGCGAGCGCCACCAGCAGCAGCAGCAACGGAGCAGCGGGAACGGGAGGCGCTGTCACCTGCAGCAGCTACACCCGGCGCGGCGCCCCGGGCGCAGGAGCCACTAGCAGCAATGGCGGAGAAGCAACTGAAGGAACAACAAGAAAAGAAGCGAAAGGGGCCCCGGGGAACTCGAATAGGAGGGAAGAGGCAACGGAGAGGGACCGGGAAATGGGAGGAGGAAGGAAAGCCCCTACCAGTACATGAAGAGCAATGTAGTTTGCTCCATGCCCCTCCTCCAAGATGGGAGCCACTCCCCCCTGACAATAGCTCCCTGTGGCCAACCAGCTCTCGGCGGGGAGCGACAGAGGGGCCAGCACCAGCGCAAGGAGGAGAAGGGAGTCGACAGGAGGAGCTTGAAGTGAGCATCGAAGCGGACGATCAGGATGAAGAAGAGGAGGAGGAGCATGCAACTCTCCAACTCTATGCAACATGCAAACACCCGGTCGCAGGAAAGGAAGAGGTGGTGTGCGAAGGATGCAGGACCAGCCTCCATCTGGCTTGCTGCGACTTTGACCTCGACATCCTGTACGACATCAAGATGTGTGAGGACTGCGCAGCACGTTTGAAGGAAGACATGGGAATTGACAGTGAGGAGGAATTGCAGAAGGCAAGAGAAGAGGAGACGGCCCGCTCAGGCGCCGGAGCCGGAAGATTCGATGCACCACAAGACGAGAAGGAACCATGCGGCGCCTGTGAGGAGCCGATGGATGCCACCACACTGTTCCGCTGCTTCGTGTGCAGACATCCGGTGCATGCAGCCTGCCAGGATCCAAAGATACGGATCCGTCGAAAGGTGGTCGGATGCAAGAAGTGTGCACCCCTCATGCACCAAAAAGCGGACAAAGAGGACATGAGGAAGAACAGGCCAGCTCCGAAACGATGGGTTGAGAGGTGTGAAGTTTGCAGAGAGCCGCACGACTGCACGGAGGCGAGCTGGTGCTATGAATGCAAGGCACCACTCCACCCCAAGTGTGGAACGGAAATTCCGGGGTTGGGACAACATTGCAAAAGTTGCATCCGAAGGCTGGTGGAAGAAGAGCAGGAGGTCGGCAGGGAGGGTGGACAGGCGGCTGCTCCAAGTGCACCAGGAGTGGAAGAAGTGGAGGAATGCGGGAATTGCAAGCGGCCAGTAAGGACGCAAAAGAAGCGCTGCTTCAACTGCACAGTAGCCCTCCACCACGTCTGCGGGGAAGGAGAACTAATGCAACAGAAAGCAGTGCATGTTTGCCCTGCCTGTGCTCCGCAGCTGAAAGAAAGGATGTTGAAGGAGAGAGAGGAGCGGGAAAAGGAAGGCCGGCGAGCAGCGGAGGTAGAGTGGCGCTTACGCTGTGCAGAATGTGACAATCTTGGCGCCACCGAGTGGTGTGAGGGGTGCCATCGGCCCCTCCATCGGCCATGTGGACAAATGCTGCCAGGAGTGGGGCAACACTACGAGCAGTGCGTGGCGAGGCTACGACTACTTGAGGCCAGGGCACGGGATCAGAGGCAGCGGAGGGAGGAAGACCAAGACACGGAGGAACGAAAGGGGCCACGCTCATATGCAGACTCTCACCCTGTGGAGCAGGTTTACCGCAATGCAGTGGCATTGCCTGGGCAAGAGGGAGCGGCGGCTCGGAAGGCGGTTTTGGCCATGAGGGCGCTGAGGAACAGAGATGTTCCTGAGGTGAGAAGAAAGGTGCTGGCGATGGTAAACGAGGCATTGGCAATAACGCCTCAGTGGTGCCTCCTGAGGGATCCGCCACCTGCATCACGACCCTCAGCCCCCCAGGGACCAAGTCTACCACCCCCTCCTCCTCCAGCTCCGGCCGATGATCAACCTGCCCGACGTCCAGATCGACCAGAAGGGCCAAGGGGACACCTGCATGAACGTGGAGAAGAAATCAGGGGGGCCAGAACCCCGGGGCGCCACAGGACGGTGGGGCATCCCGGAGTTCCGGCCGATCATCCGCCGGCGCATCGGCCGGGACACTCTGTAACCCCAGGAAAGCAGCAGAGGGAGCAGGGAGCAGAGAGAGAATCCCGGCAAATCCAGCTAAGGGGACCAACGTCTGGAGGGGCGCCACGCGCCCCACACGACGCAGACATGGAATCATCGACGCGGCAAGGGAGAGGCGAAGGGCAGCGGGGGTCCAAGACCGAAGCAGGAACGGGATGAGAGGGGGCGAGTACGGATGATGGAGCAGGGGTAGGACGAGGTGGAGCATGGACCGGGGCTTCAGGAGTGGGTGAAAAGAGGAAGAGAGGCGTGGATGTGGACGAGGGACCCAGAGAGGAGAAGACGCCACGTACGGGTAGTTGTCCATGGTGTGAAAGAAGGGTGCACCTGCCTGCCAAGCAATACGGACGCTGTAAGCGCCACACGCACCGGGAATGCGGGATGGTGGAT
Organism: Penium margaritaceum; assembly: GCA_023375785.1. Classification (NCBI taxonomy): domain Eukaryota; kingdom Viridiplantae; phylum Streptophyta; class Zygnematophyceae; order Desmidiales; family Peniaceae; genus Penium; species Penium margaritaceum. The sequence continues at coordinate 18,589 of SZWC01013745.1, read as the reverse complement.
GAGGAAAAGGGGTGGCTGTGCCTACCCTGCCAGAAGGTTAGGCAGGGAATCCCAACGGAGGTAAGAATCATGCTCCGGGAGGAACGCGACGCCGTGACGGGAATTGTGTGCTGCGGCTGCAGGAGAATGCTGGAGGTCCCTCATGGGAGGTGTGACTATTGCAGGAGAGCAGCACATGCCGCCTGCATAAGAACCAATGAGGAGGGACGCGACAACTGTAGCAGCTGCTGGACGCGACCACGCACTGGCACGGCGGAGGGAGACTGCCCCAGCTGTCTAACAGAGCTGAGAGGAGTGACGCCGTGGTGCGAGAAGTGTGCGTGCTTCTCACACAGTGAATGCGTCAAGAAGGTGCAGGAGAGGAAGCTACGCCATGGAGGCCGCATCTCGTTGTACCAATGTCTCAGGTGTACCAGATCGCGAAGTGAGCCATGCGCCACCTGCAAGGGCCCGGTGCGGGTCCGGAGGTGGTACTGCATTAGCTGCCGGCAGCGGGTGCACCTCGCGTGTTCTCGTCGGTACAACAACACGCAAACAGGGCTCCATGGACCGCTCTGTCTGCCATGTGAGGAGAGCGATGATGCTAGAAGGAGAGTGCAGGCAGAGCAGAGGGAAGCGGCGAGGCGCCTATAGGAACAGCGAGAAAGAGGGTCCGGAGAAGGGGAGCACAGGATAACCCCACGGAGGAGTCCCAAGGCGCGGAATGAAGGCATACAACAAGAGGGGCTCCATCGGGAGTTGGAAGCAGTGGCGAGGACAAGATGGGCAGAGGAGGAGTACCCCTCACCGGACAAAGGGGAAGGGGAGGCCGCATCTGGGAAAGGACGGGAGCGGTAGAGGCACGGCGGATGATCCGGTGGAAGGAGGAGAATGGGATGAACGAAACCAGGGAGGAGGGATGGATGGACGAGGATGTCCAGCTTGTTTTGCGGGGGTAGGGTATAACAGTGTTAATGATGTTTCGTTCATCCACCGAAGGATGAGAAAAAGGGGAGCCGGAACCCGGGGTCAAGGAAGGGGAGCGGGAAAAAGGAGGTCGACGAATCATCCGACGGCCACCCGAGCGAGGAAAAAGAAATCATCGGAAGGGCAGTTCGAATCCGGGAGATGACGGGGCGCGAGGAGGATATTGCGGCGGGCCGCGTGAACCAACCAGACCTGCCGAGAGGAAAGGAAGGCGGCCCGAGGCTGGCTTGATGGGAACGGAGTCGCGTCCAAACCTCGAGGACAGGGGTGGTGTCTGAAGCGCCTTATCCAGAGGCGTTTTTGATGTGCGAGCCACGAAGTGGGGCTGGAGAGTGAGAAGAAATCCGGAAAGAGGTGCCGCAAGGAGAAGATAAAAGGAGGAGGGATGAGAGAACGAAGGCTGCTGATGAGAAGAGCTGCTGTGAAGAGCCAACTGTAGACGCTCCATCGTAAGAAGCCGGATAAGATATCGACATCGAACGTTCCTGCCCCCACGACTCCCGCTATCGGCGAGTTGCGTTGCTGGACACTCGCCTAACGCCGGGGCAGGAAGCCGGTCCTGCAACCATCGGCTGAACCGAGAGATTGCTACCCCTCGGTTGAACCAGACCGCCGAGTGGGACCCGCATCCCGCCTCGCGACAAGTTAGAGTAGAGAAGCTAGTGTGTGTGTGTGTGTGTGTGTGTGTGTGTTTGCCGTCCTCGGATGGGAAGACCACTGCCGGAGGAGCACGTCACGGAGCCGTCATGGCCTGGTCCTGAGNGGTTGAACCAGACCGCCGAGCGGGACCCGCGTCCCGTCTCGCGACAAGTTAGAGTAGAGAAGCTTGTGTGTGTGTGTGTGTGTGTGTGTGTGTGTGTGTGTGTGTGTGTGTGTGTGTGTGTGTGTGTGCCGTCCTCGGATGGGAAGACCACTGCTCGAAGAGCACGTCACGGAGCCGTCATGGCCTGGTCCTGAGTTTCCCCTGGAGTACCAGGCCCCTCGTGCAGGGAGAGCCACGCGGGAGTCGCCGGTGGTCTTCTATGCCATCTGCAGCTGCTGCAACGCCCCTCATCGGCTGGGAGTGCGCACGGTCCTAGGGGTGATGCAATACTAGCATCATCCTGCCGGTGGAGCCTTGGAGCAGTTCTGGCAGCCGTGGCTACAGAGGGTGCCCCGTGACGACGAGCCCCGACGCGTGGAGAGCTGGAGAGAGGTCACGCGTGACGTCGGGCGTCGCGCTGCCGAGGTCGCCGAGGAACGCATTGAGGCGTACCGAGCCTACCAACGCTACCAGTAGGAGCTCGATCGCTTGCGGGAGGAGGGCCCAGTGCGCGCTAACCCTCGTGCGGGCCGTCGCCCGCAGGGTCCTTTGGCGCTTCGTCGTGCCGATCCGCGGGTGTCTGGCTTGCAGCACGAGGCGAACCGCACTGTTATCCTGCAGGGACCAGCACCGGCGCATCATCCATCGACTGAGGAAGTTTACGGTTTGCGCATTTTGCTGGGTGATGTGTAGGACTTGGATGGAATTAGAAATACTCTGCTGTAGGTTTGCATGCTTGATTGAGTCATAGTTTGATTGTATCTTCGCTCAGATTGAATGCACCTTCCGTAGTTCTCCAAGCTCTTTCCCGTGTGTGGTTAGACGAAGTCCCTTTAACTTTGACATCACATGATACGATGAATGATTGACCGTCATAGCCTGACGAGAAATACAAGTGTGAATACCTTGATAATCTGGTGGATTGTTGGTCGAGCCATTCCCTTGAGCACTTAGGCAAAGTTCTCTGTGTAGAAGATCACATTATCCGGCGAATGATTGACCGTCAAGGATTAATTGGGGTGAGAAAAATGCCAACGTAGCTCAGTGGTGATTGTCTTGAGCTAGGGGAGTGCAAATCACAGTCAATGCTTATCTGGTGAATGATCCGCCGTGCACCTTCGAGGAGCTAGGCGCTTTGGCATAGAGCGGACTTGATTAACCCAGTCGCGGGGATAGCTCGGGAAGAGCGAACCGCCTGCGGAGCTGATCCTCGCATGCTGTCAGACCCGATTCCGGCCGAAGGCGAAAAAGGGTATAACACCCACTTCATCCTCCTCCTCCACAGCTGCTACCTACAGTACTGCCCTGACTCTACCGACTCCACCCACTCCCTGGGGGTGGCCTCCTGGGCTTGGCGGTCCAGTCTACTTCGGGCCCTTGTCCGGGTTCTACTCTCCTCTACCGTGGGTGTCGTCCACCTACCCATCTCAACACCCCTCCTCTCGCGTTGTCATCACTGGCCCGTCAGACGACGCCCGCCAGCTGGACTCCGCCCTCTCTCATGCCGTCCACCAGCGACACCTCCGTGATCAGGGAGGTGAGAGTGTGCGTTCATCTTTGGGGGCGCTTGTGTGTGATGGTGATTCTTCTCTCCGTGGTCCGTCACCTGGTCATGTTCAGGGTTGTTACCTAGTCGATGTCCTGTGGATTGAGCAGTGGCAGTCTCACAGTCTACCTCGTTGTCTTGCTGCATGCGGTCAGCACCTTCTTCCTCGCTCTGCCATTGCCGTTGTGAGTCGTGACCCTGCGTCTGTCCGCGTGACAGGTGGCTTCTGGATCCTTGATTCAGGGGCCACCCACCACATGACCTCTTGTCATTCCTCGTTCGTTTCTTTGGGTCCCGTTGGCTCTGTCCGCTTTGTCCGCACTGGAAGTGGTCAGCTCTTACCTGTCCAGGGCGTTGGTATTGTCCACTTTGTTGGCCCTGGGGGGGAGCTCTTCCTGCCCGATGTTTTGTATGTGCCCACTCTTAAACTCAGTCTGCTGTCTGTTACGACTCTCGACGACCACGGCATGGATTTCTCCTCCAGTCGCGGCATTGCATCTGTGTTGCATTGCACCACCGGCCGTGTCCTGCTGCGTGGCACTCGCTGTGATCTCTTGTATCGTGTGCCATCATTTGCACCCCACCCAGACACGACTACACTTGTTCACGTGGCACGCTCTCTCACTCCGGCACATGCACAGTTGCTTCATCGCCGTCTCTGTCACATTCACACTGCTGCAGTTGACAGCTTGCTCCGGGACAAGCCTGCTCATGGCCTTGACGCCGACACGTTTTCTGCTCCTTGTCCCATTGACTGTCTTGACTGCGCCCAGGGTAAAATGCACAGCTCCCCTTTTTCCACCTTTGAGTCTCGCACGTCTCACCCTCTTGACCTCTTACATGCGGACGTCATGGGACCCCTCGCCCATGATGCCCTTGGGGGGGTTGGCCGCTATGTACTGTGTCTCTCCGATGACTTGTCTCGCATGCGCTGGGTCTTTTCCCTTCGGCACAAAAGTGATGTCTGCCCCAGGCTCGAGTCCTGGTTGCCTCAGGCCGAATTGGCCTGTGGTTGTCATCTGAAAGTCTTTCGTCGTGACCGTGGTGGGGAATTTATGAGTCCTACTACCCGTTTCTTGACGTCTCGTGGGGTGTGTATGGAAGCTTTGGCTCCATACACACCCCAACAAAACGGCATATCTGAACGCTGGAACCGCATCCTTACTGACGGTGTACGCACTCTCCTAAGTGATTCCTCTCTCTCTCTCCCACGTCTTTTCTTTTGAGGCCATGTCCTACATGACCTGGGTGTGGAACCGAGTTCCTCAGGATCCACTCCCTCGTCACGTTACCCCCTTTGAGTGGTGGTACGGCCGTCATGCTGACCTCTGCCTTGCTCGTGTTTGGGGTTGTGTCATTGCCGTCTGGCTGCCCGAAGATGTCCGCGACGGCAAACTAAGCCCTTGCACTCATCTTTGCGCTTTCCTTGGTTTCTTGGCCATGTCGAAAGCATGGCGCTTCTGGGACTCTGATTGCTCTCGCGTCGTTGAATCCCGTGATGCCCTGATCTTCGAGGATGTCTTTCCTCATGACCAGTCACATATCCCTCCTTCCTCTCTCTCCTCGCAACGTCAGCTTGGGGGGGTGTGTCTATTCCAGCCTCCGATCTCCGAGCGTCCTCTCCCTCTCACACAACACTCCCTACTGTTCCCACAGCGGACAGTGAAAGCGAGGAATCCTCCTCGGAGGAGTCCTTGTCCTCCCCTTCTGATTCTGCTGATTCCGTGTCGTCCCAGCTGCCCGCTGGCGGTCCTGAGTCCCTTGTCCATTCCAGTCCCGCCTTGACTCCTGAGTCAGAGTCTTCGCCGGTGGTTGACGCCATTGACGGTGAAGCATCCCAGACTGCGATTACCGGGCCTGAGCCCTACACTCGTGGGAGGAGACTGCGTGCTCTTCCCTCTTCTCATTCAGCTCAGCCCTCATAGTCCTCTCGTGGGCGCTCACGCTCCTCTAGGACGCCAACTTAGCCTGTCTCTCAATCCACTCAACGAGTCACGCGCTCCAGCGCCTTGTCCTCCATAGCTAGCCCCTCGTTGCGACCCACAGGCCTTGATGCTCTTGGCCTGTCTATGAGCGTCGTGCATCCCAACTCAGTAGTCGGCTATGCTCTCGTCGTCCATGAGTTCCATAGTGCTCTTGAGTCCTCCATCGCCGGGTACGTTGCCGCATGCTTTGCGGCCTCTGGCCTCCCCACTCTCCCTCCTGAGCCGACCATTGTCTGCAAGGCTCGCGAGGCAGCTGACGCTGACCTCTGGGAGAAGGCCATGCAGGAGGAGCTCACGACCCTCAAGGAGCGTGGACCTCCCTGTAGGCCGCAAGGCAGTCTCTACCCGATGGGTGCTTCGACGCAAGCTGAAGCCCGATGGGAGTGTCGACCGGTACAAGGCTCCTCTCACTGCTAAGGGTTTCTCCCAGATCCTTGGGATTGACTTTGACGAGACCTTTGCACCGGTCGGGTGGTATACCACTGCTCGAGCACTGTTGAGTCTCGTCGCCCAGCACGACTGGGAAGTGGAGCAGATGGATGTCAACAATGCTTTCCTACATGGGAAGCTTGACGAGGAAATCTACATGGTCCAGCCACCGGGGTTCACCGATGACACAAACAAGGTCTGGCGACTGCGCAAGGCCCTCTACAGGCTCAAGCCGTCACCGCGTTGTTCGAACATGGAGATGTCCTCCACCCTTGAGCGTGGAGGTTACCGTCACAGCATGGTCGGTCCCGCACTCTTCTTGAGTGCCCCCTCAAAGCCATTTGTGGCCGCCCTTGTCTACGTCGATGTTCTGCTCATTGCCTCACCCAGTCCCGCAGCTGTCCAGTCAGTGAATAACTTGCTACAGTCTGCATACAAAATGAAGGACCTGGGTCCTGCGTGAGTGTTCCTAAGTATGGAGCTTGAGCATGATTGCCAGCGTCGCACCCTACACGTGCACCAGGCAGCGTACATCTGCACACTGGGGGAGCGTTTTGCACCCCTACTTGCTGATGTCCCCACCGCATCCACACCAATGACTCTAGCAGGTCAGCGTCTGTTGAAGTCACTCGATTCAGGACAACTGGCGGAGAATGTTGATGTCACCGACTATCTCAGTGTGGTCGGCTCCCTCATGTACCTCGCTACCACCACTCGGGCTGACGTGGCCTTCTCTCTCAATTTTCTTGTCCAGTTCTCCTAATAGCCTCGCCAGAAACATCTCGAGGCAAGACTGTGCATGGTCCGCTACGCACTGTCCACTACACGGTTGGGATTGTGCTATCGTGCATAGCCCTCTGTGGTGGTAGACGGATACACAGACAGTGACTGGGTACATGATACGGATGCTCGCAGTTGCACTGGCTACATTTTTCTCGTCAATGGGACTGCTGTTTCTTGGAAAAGTGGTAAACAGGGCTGTGTTGCTCGAAGCTCCAGTGAGGCTGAGTATGTTGCACTTGGCGCAAGTACGTGTGAGAGTGTGTGGCTGTCTCGTTTGCTGCAACAACTGCGTGTTACAATCCGCTGCATCACTATTTGTTATGACAACCAGAGTGCAAAGGCAATCGCCGAGCACGATGGCATGCATCATTCTCGCACAAAGCACATCAACATTGAGCATCATTTTGTGCGTGAGCGCATTGCTGTTGGAGAAGTTCAGGTGGTCTGGGTCGACACTCGTCAGCAGCGTGCAGACTTTCTTACCAAAGCTCTCAGCAATGGCATGTTCAAAGCGGTTGTGCATGCTGTTGGTCTGGTGCTCTCACGTGACGACCCTGGTTGACATGCGTCATGTACGTCTTGTTGTCTTGTGACATGCTCTTTCTATGTGTGTGTGTGTGTATGTGTGTGTTTGTGTGTGTGTAGACTATTCGTTTGTGGGTCATGGGGGAGTGTTGGTTATAGTTGTGACACACGCAAGTACCCTCTTGTGTCAACTCACACACCCACATCATCACTACAAGTGATTAAGCTGGACTGAGGCTTTCTGGTGCAAAACTGTGAGACGTCATGAGGCACACAGTGGTGGTGCAACCATCAAGCTATCAGTCAGTGACCATAGCATCAACCTCATCACAAGCCTTAGTTTAGTGATGACTTTGCGAACCAAAATGGAGAATACATTTTGTAGGATTGCATGCGTGTGATTTGGTTGAAGCTTCACACACTTGCATGCTCCTAGAGTGGTGAACCAGGTTGCTGATCCCTCGGGACCGCACGTCAGGTTGTACCGGCGTGTGAGAAATTGCCTGGAGTTCGATCGCTCCAGGGGCAGGTTTGATCCTTGGGTGGCGTCTGGGCCCCACGTCGAATGCCTCGCGTGGGTGGCCCGGTCAACTGGCACTTACTACCTCGCTCACTTGTTACTCATTCACTTGGCTTCCGCTTAACTTCTGTTTGTTCAAGTGAGCTTGTCCCGATTCATGGTGTCGCCCCGTCGCACACTCGCTTGCTTACTTGTGTGCTAGCTCAGTAGCTGTTGCTACCTACAGGCGCGAGTACAGATGTGGCCCGGTGATGGCGGTAATAGTCGTTGATAAGGTGATCGACGTCTCCGAGGTTGTCGTAGGTTTCCCAACTGTTATGCATGGCGTCATAACCGTGCCACTTGAAAAGATACTCTGTTGTTTTGCCACGTCAAATTTGGCCAAGGATGTCCTCGATGGCGTATTCGGTGTCCTTGTCTACTTGTTTAGGAGGAGGTAAAGAGACATCCCTCCCGAGGAAGTTCTCTCCGGGGTCTCGATAGTGCTTGAGTCGGCTGACATGGAATACTGGATGAACTTGCATAGTGTCAGGGAGTTTGAATCGTGTAATCACGAGGGGTTGCATGCGCTCGATCTCTAACGGTCCCAACCATTGGGGTTTGAGCTTCGAACAGTCGGCTCCGTGGAGTTTGATGTTGGCCGAGATGAAGACTTTGTCGCCGACGACAAAAAAATCGTCGCTGCGATGTTGTTTAGCTGCTCATTTCTTTACTGCCTGCGTCTTCGTGACTGTCTATCGTGTTTCCTCCCAAATAGTGGAGAAGTCTCGGCATTGGATTTCAACCGCGTGGATGTTGCTTCGACGATGTAGTCCGGCTGGTGCGACGGGAAGTTTGCCATATACAACTTCAAACGGAGTATTACCGGATGCGGTCGAGAGTTTTCAGCGGTCGGGATTTTTCGTGCCCAACCGTAGAAAGTAGTGAAAGAGTCACAAGTGAACGAGTAACAAGAGAGCGAAGTGGTAAGAGCCGGTTGACCGGGCCACCCACGCGAAGCACTCTTCGTGGGACCCGGACGCCACCCAGGGATCGAACCTGACCTTGGAGCGAACGAGCTCCAGGCGGTTTCTCACACACCGGTATACACCGGTCGTGTGGTCCCGAGGGATCAGCAACCCGGTACACTATGCTAAAGGCATGCAAGTGTGCAGGAATTCAGTTACATCACAAGCACGTGTCTCTGCAAATGTATCCCCCACTTTGACATGCAGGAATTATCACTAAGCTAAGGCTCTTAGTGTGGGTGATGTTGGTGTGGTGTCCACCACTTGACAGCTTGATGATGCCACCACTATTGTGTGCTCCATGCTGCATCACAGAGAGCCTAAGTTGAGATCAATCACTTGCAGTGATGTGATTGCATGTATGTGCATGGAGGTAAGAGGGCACTTGCGTGTGTCATGACCATAACCAACACTCCCCCATGACCAATAGACAAACATCCTACACACACATGGGCCAAGAAACACATCACAAGGTAGAGGGAAACACAAGACTTACATCAACCTGGAACATCACGAGAGCGCAGCAAGCCAACAGCATGCACAGCCACTTTGAACATGCCACTGCGGAGAGCTTTAGTGAGGAAGTCTGCACGTTGCTGACGAGTATTGACCCAGACCACCTGAACTTCTCCAGGAGCAATGCGCTCGCGTACAAAATGATGCTCAATGTTGATGTGCTTTGTGCGAGAATGGTGCATGCCATCATGCTCGGCAATTGCCTTTGCACTGTGGTTGTCACAACACAGAGTGATGCAACGGATGGGAACACGCAACTGTTGCAACTAGCGCGATAGCCACACACTCTCACACGTACCTACACCAAGTGCGGCTACGAGCATCCGTGTCATGTGCCCAGTCACTATCTGTGTATCCGTCCACGACCACAGAAGGCTGGGCACGATAGCAGAGCCCTACGCGTGTAGTGGATAGTGCGTAGCGTACCACGCGAAGTGCAGCCTTGAGATGCTTCTAGCAAGGCTGCTGGGAGAACTGAGCCAAGAAGTTGACCGCGAAGGCCACGTCCACCCTGGTGGTGGTAGCAAGATACACGAGGGAGCCGACCACGCTGAGGTAGTCGGTAACATCAACAGTCTCCCCCAGCTGCACTGAATTGAGTGACTTCAACAGGCGCTGACCTGCTGGAGTCATCGGTGTGGATGCGGTGGGGACGTCAGCAAGCAGGGAGGCAAAGCGCTCCCCTAGTGTGCGAATGTATGCAGCCTGGTGCACATGTAGAGTGCGATGTTGGTGGTCACGCTCGAGCTTCATTCCCAGGAACACCCGTGCAGGACCTAGGTCCTTCATGTTGTACACAAACTGTAGCAAGTTCTTCACTGACTGAACAGCTGCAGGACTGGGTGAGGCAATGAGTAGGTCATGGACATAGACAAGTATGGCCACGAACGGCTCTGAGGGGGCACTCAAGAAGAGTGTCGGGTCAACCATGATGCGGTGGTAACCTCCCCTCTGAAGAGTTGAGGAGATCTCTATGTTCCAACAATGCGGCGATTGCTTGAGCCCATACAGGGCCTTGCGCAGTCGCTAGACCTTGTTTGTGCCATCGGTGAAGCCCGGTGGCTGGACCATGTAGATCTCTTCATCGAGCTTCCCATGGAGAAAGGCGTTGTTTACATCCATCTGCTCCAGTTCCCAGTTGTGCTGGACGACAAGACTCAACAGTGCTCGGGCAGTGGTGTACCTCCCGACTGGTACAAAGGTCTCATCAAAGTCAATCCGAAGAATTTGGGAGAACCCCTTCGCCATGAGGTGAGCCTTGTACCGGTCGACTATTCCATCGGGCTTCAGTTTACGCTGAAGGACCCATCGGGTAGATATTGCCTTATAACCTGCAGGAAGGTCAACAACTCAAAGACTTCATGCTCCTAGAGAGCCGTGAGCTCCTCCTGCATGGCCTTCTCCCAGAGGTCAGCATCAGCTGCCTCACGAGCCTGCCGGACAGTGGTAGGCTCAGGGGGGAGAGTGGGCAGGCCAGAGGGCGCGAAACATGCGACGACATAACCGGCAACGGAGGACTCAAGAGCACAGTGGAACTCATGGGCTACAAGAGCGTAGCCAACTGCCGAGTTGGGATGCACAACGCTCACAGACAGGCCTAGTGCATCAAGGCCGGTGGGGCGCATTGAGGTACCGATGGTGGAGGATGAGGCACTGGAGCGCGTGATCCGCTGAGTGGGCTGTGAGGCTTCGGAAGAGCCAACAAGAACGGACTCAGCAGGCGTTCTAGCAAAGCGGGAGTTCTCACAGGAGGGCTGAGAGGAGTGAGAGGGAGGAAGAGTACGCAGTCTCCCCCCATGAGTGTAGGGCTCAGGGCCAGATATTGGGGCCTGAGATACGTCACCACCAACCATTTGGGGGAGCTCAGTGTCCGGAGATGAGTTGGGAGTGGAATGGACGGGGAACTGTGCGGGAGTGGGTACCGAGCGTGAGAGCTCGGGACTGCATGCGAACGACGAGGACTCGGGACTGTGAGTGGAAGAAAGGGACGACACAGAATCCGAGGAGGGGTATGATGCAGCCAACTCAGAAGAGGTATGGGAGGAGGAGGAGGAGGAGTCCTCATTCTCACTATACGTGATATCAGGAGATGCCGTGTGAGAGGGAGAGGATGATGTTCGGAGATCGGAGGCTGGAACAGACACACCCCTCCAAGCCGACGGAGCGAGGAGAGAGAGGAAGGAGAAGGGACATGAGACAGGTCACAAGGGAAGACATCCTCAAAGAAGAGTGCGTCATGTGACTTTATGACGCGAGAGAGGTCGGGGTCCCAGAAGCGCCATGCTTTGGACATGGTGGATACACAAAAACAGGTGCACAGACGAGCGCGAGGGTTGAGCTTACCGTCGCGAAAGTCCTCGGGCAACAAGACAGCAGCCACACAGCCCTAGACACAAGCCAGACGGAGGTCGGTACGGCGGCCGTACCAACGTTCAAAGGGGGTGACATGACGTGGGAGAGGATCGTGAGGAGTATGGTTCCACACCCAGGTCATGTAGGACATCCCTTGAAGGAGAGGAGAGGGGAGAGAGAGGACTCACTGAGGAGAGTGCGGACACCGTCAGCAAGTGTGCGGTTCCAACGTTCAGAGACGCCGTTTTGTTGGGGTGTGTAAGGAGCGGAAGGCTCCATACACACCCCGCGAGATATCAAGAAACGAGTTGTGGGACCCATGAATTCTCCACCATGGTCACAACGAAAGATCTTCAGACGACGACCACAAGCCAGCTCTGCCTGAGGCAGCCAGGACTCCAGAGTCTGACATACATCACTTTTTTGCCGAAGGGCAAAGACCCAGCACATGCGAGAAAAATCGTCTATGAGACAGAGGACGTAGCGGCCAACCCCCCTGAAAGCGTCATGGGCAAGGGGTCCCATGACGTTAGCATGTAGGAGATCAAGCGGGTGAGACATGCGGGACTCAGACATGGAAAAAGGGGAGCGGTGCATCTTGCCTTGAGCACAGTCAAGACAGTCAGTAGGACAAGGGGCAGAGAACGTGTCGGCATCAAGGCCATGAGCGGGTGTGTCCTGAAGCAAGCTGTCAACGACAACAGTGTGAATGTGACAGAGGCGGCGATGGAGCAACTGTACATGTGCTGGGGTGAGAGAGCGAGCCACGTGAACAAGAGCGGTCGAGGACGGGTGCGGTGCAAATGATGATACACGGAACAAGCGATCATAACGAGTGTCACACTGCAGGATACGACCAGTAGTGCGATGCAGGACAGAGGCAATGCTACGGCTGGAGGAGAAGTCCATGTCCTGGTCGTCAAGCGTCGTAACAGACAGCAGACTGAGCTCAAGAGCAGGGATGTACAAAACGTCAGGCAGAAAGAGTTCCCCCCCAGGGCCAACAAAGCGGACAACTCCGACACCCTGGACAGGCAGAAGCTGGCCAGAGCCGGTACGAAAAAAGCAAACAAAACCAACAGGATCCAACGAGACGAACGAGGAACGATAGGAGGTCATGTGATGAGTGGCCCCGGAATCAAGGATCCAGAAACCACCCGTCACGCGCACAGTAGCAGGGTCACGACTCACGGTGGGAATGGCAGAGCGAGGAGCAAGGTGCTGACCACAGGCTGCAAGACAACGAGGAAGACTGTAAGACTGCCACTGTTAAATCCACGGGACATCGACTGGGGAACAACCCTAAACATGACTAGAGGACGACCCATGAAGAGATAGGTCAGCGGCACACGCGAGTTCCCCCTGAACCGAATGCCCACTCTCACCTCCCTGATCACGGAGGTGGTACAAGTGGACGGCATGAGTGAGGGCAGAGTGAAGCTGGCGATCGTCCTCAGACGCCCCGGTGATGAGTACGCCAGGGGAGGGACGCTGGGAACTGTGTTTGGAGGATGCCCATGGTGGAGAAGAGTAAAAACCGGGCGGGGGTCCAAAGTAGACAGGGCTACCAAACCCGGGGGGCCAACCCCAGGGAGTGGGCGGCAACAGTGAAGAGAGTGCAGTACTATAGGCAGCAGCTGGAGGAGCGGAGGAAGAAGAGCGTGCAAACCTAGCACCTGAACCTGTGGAGTTGGAGGAGCACGTAGAACCACCACCAGACCCTGTGGAGCGTGCCCAATGTGCACGCATGGCTGAGGCAAGGTGGGCATCATCAGGTGGCTCTAGGCATTTGGGCGCTGCATGGCTGGTGGCACCGTATTTCCAGCACGTGACAGTGTTGGAAGAGGAAGAGGGGCATGTGACGATAGCTGAACCGCAACCCTTGTCCCCCCTTCCTTGCCCACCGTCGCCAGAGCCACCCCCTCTGCCTTTACCTTTACCACCCTCCCCACCGCGACCACCTCCTTGGGAAGCAAGAGTTTTAGCAGTCATGGTGGAAGTGGTGGTGGAGGATGATGAGGAAGAAGAAGAGGTGGAGGAAGAAGGGAGTGCAGTGGCAGCAGCTGCAACTGTGGCGTAATGAATGCGTTTATTCTGCAGCGAGCTCCACCAGTCGGTCAGACGCTGGGAGGTGAACTCCCACAATGCACCAATGCCAGGAGGCGCGTCGGCGGGGACAGGGATGGCAGCCAGGCATTCAAGTTCAGTAGCCTTCACCTCGCGGAAGATGTCACTGAGTTCCGGGATGAGGCCATTGACAATGGAGAGAACAGCGGGAAGCTGGCCAGGGGCAGCCTTGCCGAGGTCGCGCAGGAGTCATAGACTGCGTGCCCAATAAGCGTCTACAGTCTCGTCAGCACGCATGGAGAGCGTGTTGAACGGAACAGTGAGGATACTCTGAGCTACATGCCCAGTCACTGTAGTGCACCGCTTGATCAGTGCGTAAGCACCAACCGGGTCAGCAGGGGTGCGGCGCGCAGTATCAGCATTGTAGGACCTGATCTCATCACTGAGATCGTCGATTCCTGCACGAATGAGGGCATGTACAGCCCGTGCAGACGCAGACTTGACTGGCACGAAGGGTGGAGCAGCAGAGGGGTTGGGTTCATGGTAGTATTCCCAGAGTTGTTCCCCCTGCGTCCATGCACTGAAACGAACCTCCCAAGAGTGGAATGTGAGGTTGGAGGTGAAATGAGGTAGATTAGAGTCAAAGTCTGGCTTGCGTTGCATTGATGGGGTAAGAGCTTTTGCTGCAGCTGCGCCGACGGCAGCGGCAACTGCCAGAGGGTTAGAGGAAGAAGAGCCAGCGGCAGCAGATGCAGAAGCGGATGAGGTGGAGAATGCTGCAGCAATGCCGGCAGACTGTGTGTTACGCAGTGTTGGTTGGAGATGGTCAATGACCAGGTCAGCAATGTGATCTGCGAAGGTTTCTTGGTCAGCCTGCTCAGCTTGCAGCTTTTCCTCAGCGATACGCTTAGCAGTGAGTGCTGCCTGCAGCGCATTGCGCTCACGCTGCAGTTCAACTTGCAATGCTGTGTATTGGTCATCATCAACTGGCATGTTGCCAGTTGCGTGAATCTGCCGAGAAAATTTCGGCAGAGTTTCCCTTGTCCCAGTGTGCGTGGGAAATGTGTGATGAGTGCGGCGGAGGTTCGCTACAAGGCAACAACCTGGACGCACACACACGCCAATACAGAACAGGAGAGAGAGAGAGAGAGAGAGAGAGAGAGAGA